>JAMKCH010047870.1:0-11245 GCA_023653785.1 Ophioderma brevispina
GTACTCACCATAACCCTTTGGGTCTCATGTTATCGCGTTCACAAGATTATACCCCAAATTAACTCATTAATTATGCAAATTAGTACCTAATTAGCATATGCCCGCCATAATCTAATCAGATGAATGGAATGGCAGTCCGATCCCACCCACCAAGTTACAGCACCATACCCTTTATGGGTTCTCATGTTATACGCTTCACCAAAGTGTGTTGGACCGGCCGCGGCCGCCGCCGACCAGCCTTGAATGATAGCCTAATCCCCCTTCTGCTTTTCAAGCCAGGGGGATATAGCATAAACCCCCTTCTGCTTTCAAGTCAGGGTGATAATAAAAATATAATTTATTAGAACACTTACTTAACAGCATTTACTCTCACTGTTTTGGGGCTAGTTATGTAAAAAAAAAAAAAATCAAAAAACCAAAATAATTTGAACAACTATTAATTAACTTCTGAATTCACCCGAGTGAGCCATGTCTCCCATACAGTATAAATTTGTTGTAGTTGTAAAAACAGTCGTAACCCGAGAAATGAAGATTTATACTCTGTACGAAATCGAATATTCGTACCTAGAGCTGCTACCCTTGTGAACTGATCAATTGCTGCTTTAGACATACTGTAGACACACATGTTTGTCATCTTTAATGAATTTTGAAATATTAACATAAAAATGTTGTTTTGTATTGAATCAATAGCACAGGTCCCGTTATTGCAGAAGTGATGGTTTGTAGAAACCTAATGTTTGTGCAATTTATTGCTTTAAAACGCTTTTTTTTCCCTGAATTTTTAACTCTCGGGGGGGGGGGGGGTGGGGTGCACGGCTGCCCCTCCATCCACCCTCCTGGCACCCCCCGCCCCTGAATATCCTTGCCCGTTTTTAAGCTACAGATTACACCTCACCATCACGCAGGGAAGAACTTATTTTAAGACAAAATTGATGGCAAGGCCATGCTCACCATTATATTCCTTTTTCTTTGACCTTTTCATTTAACACACCTATGCAGTAAGGTCAAAGTTTATCAAGCATTGCTATAAAGATCCTTGATTTATCCCAACTCCTCTCCTCCATGCCCGACGAGATGGTGTGGCTATACGCGCACTTCAGAGCCACGGAACTCAAGGAAAGATAAATTGGAGAGTCATCTAATTCCAATACATGCATGCCGGCACACATATGTTCACATTGTAACACGGCCGGATTCCTTACTCACTGGTATCCTATACGGCAGCTACACCCTGTTTATATTACCGCGGCAGCTACTGCACAGTACACACTGGCTAATTGCGAGGCGGTAGCTGCAAGCTAGGGCTTACAAAGTACACATTTATTAGGTAAACAGTAATGTGGCTACTCTACTGTACCTACCCCAATGGCTACCCTGTAAGTTGCCCACTCGGTGGGAGAGAAGGTGATGTTGAGTAGACAGTACCGGGAGTAGACACGCAGCCACCACGTAGCTACCCCACCGACCTCGGTACCACGACCCATTTTGGAGAGAGGATAAAATTCATGAAATGAGGGCCGCTATATCCCTCGGCTCCGTTTAGCATTTTGTGAACGTTTTTAGGAAAAACATTACGAAATTCAAATCGTGCATCATCAAAAACCCCCATATTTCCTGCACATGTAAATAAAAAATGCAATATATGCCAAAAATATATCCAAAAAACAAAAATTGGCCATGATAAATAACTGCGCAAGCGCTTAAGCCGGTGTAACCACGTAGCTACTCCACTACAGGTGCGAACCTCTCTGTGTGTACACTATCCGTCTATGCGTCAAAAATACACGGACTCCTGGCCGGCGAGTGGTACGTCTACGTGGTAACTACGTGGTAGCTGTGTGGTAACCACCATGAAGAACTGGCCGTGTAGCTATGCAAGTAACAACATCCTCCAGCCCACTCACACAACAATTTCTCGTCATAAAGAGACATGAGATTTCCAGAAAGAAGCGCCCCCAATTTTTCTCGAACCCCCTTTTTTTTACATATTTGTAATACTTACCTCGTATTAGATCACACCTGAAGTTGTAAGCCGAATACGCCATCTTAGTTGTACTAAGATATGGAATTTGTCTTTCTGTCATGCACGACAGAAAAGTCAAAGCACGGTGGTGTATGGGGAGCGATTACGATAGCAAGCAAGTTCAAAACAAGGTTTGCGTTGGGTTTTTTGCACCTGTTTTGTTCCATTAATACTTCAAAACGTTCTCGGTAGGTGGTCGACAACCAAGTGAATTTTGAGAGAAATTTGTATCCTAAAAAAATCTCCTCCTGTCACTTTAAATTTTTGCATGATGTCATATCCATGATTCAGCTTTTATGCAAGTGTCAAGGATTGCCATCTTTGTGTGCATGCGTAAAAGCGCCATCGCTTCAAGTCAGCACAGTGACTAGAGGTTAATATGATTTTTGTATCAACATTGGATCAATCATATGGTCAAGCCTTGCCGATTCCAGCCGAGGTGTAATTGAATGAAAGAAATAAGGGACAAAGTACAATGGATATTTTACCAGTTTCTAAGTAAAACACTAGACAAAGAGTTGCTCAAAATGATTTTAATACTTGTATTTAACTATCATCTATACATGATATCAATTAGCACTAGTAGCCCTCCATTAGAAAACTTACACTTACGGCTAATGACAACTACGTACATATAATTCTATCAGGATCTCAACTTGAAGATAGTTTCCCAATTCAACTATGCTGTAGCTGCATTAAGTCCTGTTTCCTATCCATCAACTTCACACCACACATTGATCTCTCCATTGCTCTCTCTGTGCTTCTCACAATCCCCATCCTTGTCTTGCGCTCCTCCCACCATTCTCTCTCTGGTCTTCTTCTCAAATCACCCATCTCATTTTCAAATCATCACACCAGCATGTTCCCAAACCCATACAGCAATCAACTGATCTCAGATTCATCTCACACATCTCTTACACACCATTCCTTCAACGATTCGACCTATCAAACAACTTTTCCACATTTTTTCCAGCCCACCAATTCCACCACCATCCCTCCTTATCCTCCGAAATTCCTTTTCGGAACTTGTAGCAAATGGGACCACACATATTTACTATTAAATTACAATAATCATATCGCCATTCCTAAGTTTCAAAATTTGAACCACCAATGCAAACTTCTACTAGTACTAGGTCCGTCATCTTTAAACTATATGGGGAGCAAATCATGATCAGATCAGTGGATCCGCTGATACTAAAAAAAATATTGGTCATCGGATTGGCAGAGGAAACCCTGGATTGGTTATCTCTACTAACGACCACTAAATCTTGCACTGATGTCACTGTTCCGAGGCAGCAAAATGGATCTTGGATCCCATGTTGCTCATTCATCAGCATAAACCCAGGCATTATTTTCATGTTCCTTTTTTTCCCTTTAAAAAGTTAAGGCAGTTTTTGGTGCAATGCTAGCCCCGATCTAGGTGCCCGCTAGATTAGGGAATCAAACTGCTAATCACAAAATTCGACATCAAGCTGCTGTGGCTTGAGCAGACCGTGATTATTAACCTTGCCTAAATACGGCAGAAATTGAGCACCATCAACCCCCAATACCAGAATTGCCAGCAACAAAGCAATTATTGGATGACGGTCTGGAAGGGTTTGATTTAGGAAACTTATGTGTTGGAACTTCAAATTCAAAGGATTGTTGCATGGTTGTAGAGTATCACTGTCAATCATGACTGCAGATTCACAAGTTTTATGCTTAGCCCTTTGTCGGCGTGGTATGCTTGCAATGGGACCATAATGAAATTTCAGTGCATAATCAAACTAGTCATTAGCAGCAATTTCAGAAAATGATGTAGGCTTGCATGACCTACTGAACTTAGCCTTTAACATGCAAACCTAAAATTTTAAAGGGTGTTTAGGTATCAAGCTGGGGATATGGCCAAAAGTCAGGCGAGAGATAATATCAGATAACAGGTTTTGTTTATGCATATGGAATTGATTATAAGTTCATGACCACTGATGTAGATTCCAATCATCCCCTGTTCTCATGTCACTCTGAAAAATACCATTTTTGGTGCCTAACGGCCTTGTGTGGGTATGGCATCACTCCATTTGTAATTTCTTCATATTACAGACTGTCCCAATAAAAAGCTATACATGAAACTAAAATTATAAAAATATAAACTGTGGCATTTTTGTCATATATTTTGATTTTCCTTAGAAATATCCTAAGCTAAACCCTCGGTTTTATTCCATCCAATTTGATCGACCCTAAGCGGAGATATTGGTTAGTTGAACACAAATGGATAAAATCACCACTTGTGCCCTTTTCACCTGAAGGTTCAAGAAGCTAAACTGTATAATGTGTGTGCATCATTGTGGGATTAAACCCTTTTCAAACAAAAAGAAATTGTACAGATCAGAGTGAATATATTCATGCATTGAACTAATCATTATATTAGTTTTTGTCAGAGAAAGCAACCAGGAAATTATTAAGTTGTGGGTGAAATGGGGGATCCCACTCTCAGGGGGGACAATATCGATTATGAAATGCATGGAAATGTGGGGAATTTGACTGCTGAATTAACTAACGTAACAGTGTACAAGTCTGTTGAAGGACAATTGGACAACGCTCTAAATGTGGGTGACATTTACTCTTCCCCTTCCCCTATTCCCAATGCCTCCAAGATGCCATGCCGCCCAGGGAGGAATATAATGAAGAACGCAGTGTTCAACAAGCCCATACATTAAAGGATGGTTGGTGGTTCAAAGGTCTCAGTTTTACTTTCGACAAGGGTGTGTTTTTAATGGTTCTACCTTCTCTTAACCTGGAGGAATTCTGCGAACAACACGGAATTCTATCTATTTCCTTCCCAATGCTAAATGTATTTATTAGCATTTGTGACATTATAAAGTTTTATAAGTTATGTTAGAAATCAGCCGTGTATATAGTTTTTTTTATTTTATATTTTCAATAAAGAATGTCTTGAAGGTGATTGTCAATGGCAACTTTGTTGATTCAGGATAGCCGAACTTGCCCAACAGGTTTTTCAAACTGTCTCAGATAATTAGCCATACTTCCTGAACAGACCCCCAAATTACAACACATAAAATCTCTGAAAGCTGGAACACTCCTAAACAGAATCATTAAACACCATTTGAGATGAACTCAAATTGTTGTTCCAAAAAAAATATCTTTGATTGTATATTTTTTTTTGGGACCTGCTGTATATGACCAAACAGGGGATAACTAATACTACAGGATAGGTACCATGAATATGAGATTGAATTACCCTAGATGACATTTTAACTTACTTTGCCCTGTTTTCAGCTATACGGAGACTTAACATGCTTCCTGCAATGGAGAAACAGAGGGCGAGAAAGAATAGTCGTGTTTCCATTGACTCAAATTCCTTTCATGTGACTTTGGTTGACCTCTTATCCTGAACCACCACTATTCATTGGCATAGTGCACATCTTTTAACGCATTTGGGTTACTGGTTCAAGCCATTGCGGATTAGACCACATAGTGATGTACGACAAAACAAATCTCTTACAGTCTTACACTGTCCACAAAATACTGGTCCATATTTAGTTTTGTTTTAGTTAACCCAAAGTTTTAAATCCGGTTCTTGTCCCCGTAAACGAGGATGGCCGGGATAAACCTCACCCTCAGCAATAATGCTGTGTGAGGATTTATTTGAGCCAAAGACAATATGAACCGGATGCCCTTCCTGATTCCAATCCACAGGTTCCGGCGTGGGCCTAGCCTTTGGGCCAACCACACCATCATGCAAGGCCGCATGTGCTAGATGCCACCATTAGCTCGCCAGAGCTGATGCCCTTTGGTAGGTAGAGCTTTTTCATTCTAACTAGGGTAACGACGCTACGCTCCTCATCAGATTCCTTAGCCAACCCGATGGGGGTGTCATATTTTACAACTCAAAGGAAATCTGACCTAATGCAAATACGTCACCAATATCAGGCATTCTTTGTGAGACTTGTGTGGGATTTATTGATTATTTTGTACTTCTTCACGTTTACAGAGTATAGCCACAGCCATATACTAACATTCACGATGCAGCAAATAAATGGTGTAGAACCATCTTAAGCTGGATGCAATATTGAAGCATTTAAGTCAAGGATTTCACAAAGCCAATTCATAGCAGCTGAAAAAAATGCCCCTCAATGTGATCTGCTCAGAAAAGAAATCACAAGGACCTGTAAAAAGGTTAGAATGGGACTTTCCATCCTTAAGGCACTTCAATCAATGCCAGTGAGACATGTCATGAATGTCTTGTGAAACCCAATTAAACTACAATATACGGAAGCATGGGCTAACTTTTAGGATATTCACCTTTGGGGCAGGAGGTCCCCAGTTCAAGCCGATCCGTGTAGTGCCACTAGCTGGGATTTTAATCGGGTATTTAAAGAGACATGAGGAGTTTCCAGGAAGAATCGCCCCCAATTTTTCTCGAACCCCGTTTTTCTACATAGTTGGAATGCTTACCAATGTATTATATCACACCTGCAGTGAATAAGCCAAATACGCCGTCTTTATGTAATAAGATGATTTAGGACTTTCTGTCGTGCACGAGAAAGTCAAAGCATGGTTTTCAATGGGGAACGATTACGATAGCAGGCACGTTCAAAACAAGGTTTGCGGTTTTCTTTTGCACCTGTTTGTCCAATAAACCTTCGAAACGTTCCTGGTAGGTGGTCTACAACCGATCCAGTGAAATTTGAGAGAAATTTGTATCCTAAAAAAATCTCCTCCTGTCACTTTAATTCTGAATTTAATTTGTATAAAAACTATTGATTAAAATTAGAGTTCCACTCTCCCATGAACCTTCAGAGGGATGTTAAGCCGTCAGTTCCATGTACAGAGAGTCATACCATACTGTGATATACATGTGCATACCTGTACATGTATAACAGTCCGTTTCAAAAAGAGGTAACCCCTGATTGTCCCAAGCACACCATTTACGTGTCGTCTTGACACACAGCGCCGCCCATTGTTAAATCTTGGCAAACCTTGGCAAATCTTCACTGCCCTAGGGAGTTTATCAATCACATCATTATCGGCTGAGTGTACGGCGGTCCGGTAAGTACGTACGTCCTGTTTCTAAAATTGAAAGCGTAAATTGAAACCAGCGTTTGAAAATTCTCAAGACTGAAATAATACCGAAAGGCATCGTGGGAAAAGGGATGCAGCCCGTAGCGATTGCGTGTCCACTTTTCCGTGTTTTGCGAGCACCGAAGTACCCGACACAAACGTTCAATTTTCTCGCTTGGTTCTATAGGTTCAGACCCAATTACGATACATAGGTCTATTGAAAACAAAACATAGTAACAGACCCTCTGATGCAAAAAATCTCCATAGAACCCCTTCGTATTCCGGAGATATTTGAGATTTAGTTTCATTTGCATGCATTCGCTATGACGGACTGATAACGTTAATCTCTCGCGCAGTACTAATATCTTTTGCAGTCTGTGACACAGACTACTTACTTCCCAGACTGCCGTAGGCTGAGGGTGTGAAACTCTGTCAGATAGCGTTGATTTGGAATTTTTGTACATTGTGGTACACTGGAGATTGCGCAAAATACTTGGCCTATCGTAACGATTTACGCACCAAAATATTCCTAACTAAATTGTCTAGTTAGCTGACTAGTTTATAATATAGGTTTATTTTTGGAAAAAGACAAAAAAACATGAAAAATACGAACGATACAAGCAATTTTCTTACCTTTTCAGCTGGCTCATATTCTAGATGATGCTATCAGTCATGCCACACGGCAGGCTACAAAACTAGTGAAGCTAATTGGTCTTTTTTGTCAGGAACCCATTTCTAACATCAGATCGACCACCTGATTCGTTGATTTCGCAATATCCAAGGTACCGCGAAACCGTTTTTTTCATTCCTTGTTCAAGCTAATCGCAGAGCCTTTAACACAGCGCTTTGCTGCTAGGGAGTCAAAAGACGTAGTGCATGTCTAAGAATAGCCGGCCAATTAGCGAAGCGGAAACGGAATTGGTGGCGCTGTGTGCCAGCAGTACGATTCTATGGGAGCGCAAATGGTGTGCAAGCTGTCCTCGTCAGTTTCGAGGGATAGCCCTAGTGGAGTGGTTAATCACTGTTGGGTATACTTCTGTGGGCTCGGTATTCTAAATTGTTATAAATTAATACAATGCATTGCAAAGTTTGGATTAATGAAGGGTTTGGACACTTATGATGGGCCTGTGACACATTGCAACTGTACTGAAACACTAACCCATGTTATTAACCTAATGGCGCTAAATTTTACATGTACCATATTATTTCCCACAAATTTGTGAAAAATTACCTTTTGATTTAATCAGATGTGGCACACACAGATTAGTCAAAAGCACCACTGCTCGCACGTTGACCTGGATTAAATCCTCGTATTGCTCCATGGTAGCGTGGAGTATGTCGCCTGCTCTTCCAATCCGGCATTGTTTACCTGCATATGCCATAATAAAAAATGACCACTGTTACAAGCCCCACCATTATTCCTCCTATCAAACTTAGAGCAATGATCTGGCATTTAAAGGGGGATGGCCCAACTTAAGGATATGAAGTTTTCATCTTGATAGATTGGTCTTCACTCCAAAACCCCCATCTGTAAAGTTTTGCGCCGATATTTCAATCCGTTTTGATGCGAGAGCTAAAATGTGATTTTGTAAGCCCCATAGAGTACTGTGTAAAATTAATATTGGTCGACCAAAATGGGTCACATTTTTGCTCATAACTTCCAAACCAAACATCCTTTGGCTCTAAGATTTCACAGGGTAAATGAGAAAAATAGTAACTTTCCTCTGATACCAAAATGTTGACCACTTCCGGTAAAATCTGGTGCTTCTGGGAACGAGGCTATTACCGATCGGGTCATGGACCTTTAAAAACAGGAGCATCAACTATGCATGGGACCCTCGTGGGTCAACATTGTATTATAGAGCAAGGAATGGCAGAAAAGAGTCTTGCAAATGTTTTATTTTTGTTAGAAACTGATCCCAATGCCCCACCTAATGTCAACACCCATGATCTCCAACCCAGGGGAGGGGGAACACTCCCATTTTGGAGGTGACATATAGATAAGCCTGTTAAGGCCCCCATTTTTAGCATCATTGCCACCCAAAGACCTCAGATTTTTAAAAAAAATTTACCACTTGCCCAAAGATCCCTATTTTTGGTGAAAATGTTGACAAATTTTTAGACCATTTTGCCAAATTTTAACCCCAAACCCCATTTTGGGGGTATTTAGTAAATTTGTCACTCAAACAACCCAAAGACGTGTATTTTTTTAATGTTCTCTGTCACTGAATGCCTACATGTTAGTGACCCTGGTCCAACACGTACAGTTTAATGGGTTACAATTCGCTGTAGAATTGCTTCATAATAATTGCTGATGAATATTAAAAAATACACCAAGATTTAAAAAAAAAATCAAACGGCTTGTCGCGCGGGGGAATACAAACCTTGCAGTGTGCAGTGCACTGTGATTTGTTTGAACGATTGCTGGGGAAACAAATCCTATTACGCAGCACTTCTCAGCAAGAGAGGTGGTATAGCAGGCATATGACTGTGACAGTCTGCGATTCCCATAATCAATTTTCACGTTCATTCATCACACTCTATGGAGCTGCTGCGGTTGGGAATATTTCCAGAGCTTTGACAGCTATGGCCCAAAAACAGCCCCATAATGCAGTGGGCACACGGCAACCAGTTCTGCTATGTCCGATGAGAATATGTGATGGCAGAACATATGGCAGGATGGCAATGGATGGCAGCAGAACAATAAGTTTGACGCAATTGTCCAATGTCGCAGTGCCTGGGGTGTAACAAATTTACCAGGTGGTAGCCATGGGGTTAAAATGGTCACTTTTAATGGTTGATTTACCTTCTAGGAAATAGAATATATTGAACAGACACTGCTTTGATACATACCGTACAGCATTGCTAGTACACTTTCACAGGTGGGGTAAATGGAACCCTACAATTATTTAAACACAAAATGATACACATACTGATTGACAGATTTATGACTTTAACTCCCAAACATCCATCAAGTCCACCAAAATGATTATGGTAGATTGGGCAACTCTACGGACATCTTCCTCTTTGGCTAAATCGGCTACAATCAACAGAACCTGGGTAAATAAGAGTTGGTGATGATTAGAAGAAAGAAAAAATGATTAGCTTTGCCTTGAAGTGATGTTATATTGCACATTCTGAGTGTGGCCAAAAAGTAAATTATACTATTCTCTCTAAGTGATCTTCACTCTAAGAGAAACATGACATGTGTGAAAGCATATGAGTAAACACTAGGGAATGAAGGCATAGGTGCATTAATGCAACATAAGGTAAATATAATATAGATAGCTGTCTGTAGGTAATATTTTTTCCTGACGGAGTGAAGACCGACGGTGCAGATTTCTTTAGCCGCCCGAGTGGGATTAAAAATATTGCAGGAAACATCAAATTGATGCAGAGTTGTTGATTAGTGATGAACCCCTCTATAACATGTTTGAATCCCTTTCAAACAACAAAATCCTTATGAAAACTTATTAACCCTAACACGTCCGAGAGGCAATGAGAGCCAACGAAAACGTGGTACCGGTCGGATGTTTTGCATCTCGGCCGTCAACAACTTAATTTTTGGTTAGCGAAAAGACTCTCATTGACCTCATTGGCATCTGGGCCGTCTTACCGGATAATGATTGGCAATTGTTCGTCTTGGCATTTGGGCCGTCTTTACGGAAAAAGGAAAATGACGCGATGTTCTCGTTGCATGGGGCCGTCTTACGGAAAATGACGCGATGGTCCTCGTTGCATTTGGGCAGTCTTCACGGGAAATGATGCGATGCTTTTAACTGCATTTCAGCGGTTTCGCCCGAAGAAGCGCAATGCTTTCATTAGGAGGGTGGGACAGTGTACAAATTGCCCATAGACAATTTCGATTTTTCGATGGTGATAGCGCCACCATTGCGATAAGCTATTTTTTTAAGTATGCATAACCGTATTAATGACGGAAACGGAGCATGCGTAGCATAAAGGTAAGAACAGTGGTGTTCTAATGACTCGTAAGGAATGCTTGCTTACCTTTCCCGATGTTGATGTAACAATGGCATGTCTTTAGGCAAAATGCAGAACACCCCATAAATATATATTCCCACATACTATATATTCATTTAGAAATTCACCCTGTATGACAAACACCCCCCCAAGAAGTGAAGTCTACCCACAATCATCTCC
>JAMKCH010047871.1:0-20080 GCA_023653785.1 Ophioderma brevispina
AAAGGGGCATTCGGTCAATTCTATGAATTCCTTCTTGTTCCACATAATCAAGTGCTATAATGACGACAAGACTTGTTCAGAAGAACCGCTGACCCAAGGCCCCTATGTGCTGTACACAGAATTTTGATCGAAGGTTCATTAAGGGGGTCATTACAGGGGAACTTCCGGTTAATGTGAAAAATCTTCAAAAATTTCATATTGCATATGCAAGGTAGCATGGTCATGACTCATGCATACGAAGCAGCTTCAGATCTTCACCAAAATTTGTGCGCGGCATGGGGTCAAATGTCATTGTAATCCCACGGCTAGGTTCGTGCTTTAAGAGCACAGTGTACTCTAGTTCTTCTTCTCTTACCACAGGCGAGGACTCGACTGGGTCTGTTTCGTACGGTTTCTTTCTTGCTTCTCTTTATTCTTTCTTTCTTTCTTTCTTTCGTTCTTTCTTTCTTTCTTCTGTCTTCTTCTCTTTCTTTCTCTTTCTGTCTTCTTTCTGTCAACTGCTAATATCTCAGAACATGGAACAATCCCATATTGCCCAAAAAATGGTCAACAGGACCAAGTGCATGCACAGAAACTTTGACATGACCAGATTGTTGTCAAAGGTCAAGATAGGTTCACCGGGGTCAACAACGTTAACCATGCAAAAAATCTAGCATTAGCTCAAATCTCAAAACTAATGCGTCATCTTATAGGAATTGATCAACACTACAAAAAGTAATGATGAGTTTGTCATATTGACACATGATGATTAGGGGGTCATAGCGTCAAAATCATAAAACTTACTTACACTTCAAATCACTACTCCTTTTTAGAAATTACATAGTATGATCACGTGGCTCATGTAGGTGGTGCAGCTTAACATCACCCAGAAACGTTACTTTAATGAAATTTGATCAAAGGTAATATGGGGTCACTAAGGTCAATGACCTTTACTGTGTGCTAATGTAAAATTTACAAAACAGGGCATAGCAAATCTTTTTATCCCCTCCTGTAGTACTTGATGAGGGTCAATAAAAGTCAATCATGGACCCCACAACCTCCCATGGTTTAGGGGTCAAAGCGTCAAAATACATTCAAATTTACGTTACACTTCAAATCAATACTCCTTTTACAGGTTAAATAGTATGATCACGGAATATTGTATATGTGGTGCAGCTCTGAACAGCCCCCACAGAAGGTACTTAATGACATTTTGATCAAAAGGTCATCTTGGGGTCACAAGGTCAATAACCTGTAACTTTAAGGGTGTAAACTTTTTATTTTAAAACAGGTCAAATAGAAAATATTTTAATCCCATCCTGTAGTACTTGATGAGAGGTCAATAAAAGTCAGTCGTGACCCAACCTCACCTGACCCATGGTTGTAGGGGTCAAAGGTCAAATACATGAAATTACGTTACACTTCAAACAACTACTCCCCTTTTACAGAATTAAAGATGATAACGTGACTCATGTATGTGGTGCAGCTCTTGACTTCCCCACAGAAAGTTACTTAATGTATTTGATCAAAGGTCGTTCTGGGGTCACTTAAGGTCAATGGTTAACGTTGGGGACCCTGTGACCTTATACGGACTTTGACACCAATCGGTCATGTCAAAGGTTTCTGTGCATTGTACTGTCCTGTTTTGACAGTTTTGGGCAATATGGGATGTTCCATGTCTTAGAGAGAATATTAGCATGGTGACAGAAAGAAGAAGAAACTAGATCTGTTTACAAATAGGAAACACAGTCGAGAGTACTAGACCGGAACTTGTAGAAAGTTCGCATTTTATGGAAAATCAGGTCTTGGACTCTGTGAACCCAAATGACCTTGATCAGAATTTCATAATTAACTTTTGTAGGGATGCCAAATACACCTCATACATGAGTCACATGATCAAATTATGTAATCTGTAGAAGGAGTAGGAATTTGAAGTGTAACGTAATTTGAAGTATTTGACCGTGAACTCTAACCTGGGTCAGGTGAAGGGGATCTCAAGCTACTCGTAGGCATGAGTCACGTTTACCATGCAATGGTATCTGTCGATGGGGTAGAGTATTTTGTAGAAATGAACTTTTGACCCCTGTACCCCAGAGACCTTGATCAAAAATTCATTCAGTAATGTTGTAGGGGGTGTCAAACTACCCCACATAATGAGTCAAGTGATCATTACTATAAGCTGTAGAAGGATAGTGATTTGAAGTGTAACGTAATTTGAAAGTATTTGTGACCTGGTGCCCCTAAAACCAGGGGTCAAGTGATGAGGTTTAAATCTAGAATTAGCCCAAATCTCAAATTAATGCTGTCCTCTGTTGGACTTGATAAACACTACAAAAAAGAAAAAAAGGCAATTATGACTTTGTTCATATGCACCCATGATTTAGGAGGTCCAGAGGTCACAAACATCAAATAACGTTACAATTCAAATCACTACCCTGTACAAATTACATAGTATGTATCACGTGACTAATGTATGTGGCAGCCTGACATCCCCACAAAAGTTACTAATGAAATTTTGATTTTATTTTTAAAGGTCATCTGGGGTCACTAAGCTCAAACCCCTTTACTGTGTGTAAAATTTGAAACAATGGGCACATAGAAAATCGTTTGATCCCATCCTGTAATACTTGATAAGAGGTCAATAAAAGTCAATTATGACCCCCATCACATGACCCATGGCGTAGGGGTCAAAGGTCAAAAAAATGAAATTACGAGGGGAAGTGGAAAATTAAACGTGCACTGTGATGTTAGAGCACGTGGTTTTACGCATTTTTCGCTGATTGTAGGACAATCTACAATGATGAAACTCAATTAAAAATCAGGCTGTTGGAATTTAGGAACAAGCATTTGTATGTAATAGTGGGAAGTAAATACGATTTGTTAACGCCAAAAGCACCACATAGACCCCATAAAGAAGGCGGGTAGCCGAATCGGAAAGGAATGAAATTTATACGGTTTTTTTATAGCATTGATATACATATGGCTCCCATTGAAAGGTCCCGTTATTAGGAGGGGTATTAGGCCGGTTGCAACAATGGTTAGGTTAGGGTGGGCCTTATAGCGGCTATAGGACCTATGGTTTAAGATTAGGGTTAGGAATTAGTTTGGGTTGGTTATTGGGGTTCCGGTGGAGTACAAACATTGGGCTTAGACCTGATTTTTCTATGACAAATAGGTTATGTGATTTTGATTTTATTTTTTTTATGATGGGGGGGGGGGGGTCATGATAAAGATTATTCAGTAAACCAAGCACCAATATGCATTCAGCCCGGAAAATCCTATGATGTTCCTAATTGTGTGTGTGTGGGATGGGTGTATGGGTTCTATGAAATAGGGGCTATGTAGGCTAACGTTAACATTGGGGTTATTTATAAATTTTACAAACAATCTTTTCCCCCCCCCATTCTCGGCGCCTCAAAATTATTAGTTTAAAGCTAATTTTAGCCTGTCGAACGAGCTGATGATAACTGAACACCTATTTCGTGTCATCCATGTGTCCGTACAGCCAATTGACAAAAAGAACTTAGTACATCCAACAACGCACGCTGTTAGTAATAAGGATCCCTCTGTACTGTGCCGAACTACTGGGATAACCTATTGTTTCGGCAAGTAACGCTGCCGTTCGGCAGGGTACTGACGTAGCCCGCATTTTCGACAAGAATAATTGCCGAAACACCGTGCGTTTCGGCAGATAGATATCCCTGCCGTACGGCGAGGTCATCTGCCGAAAGAACGGGCGTTTCGGCATAGCCAGTATTTCGGACGCAGCACAACGGGCAACACAGACACATATATCATGACTTTTGCGCATGCGTTGTACTAGCTCGTGGAAACACAAGTGCCAGGCCCCGTTGAATGTTTTGATATTGTTGTGCCGAAATACCCGACTGCCGAAATACCCGGGTGCCGAATTACCTACTTTCGGCAGTGGCGAAAGTCCCGGGGCATTCGGCAGAGGAGAAGGGAAGTGGAAAATAACGTGCTGTCGATGTGTAGAGCACGGTTTACGCATTTTCGTGATTTATGACAATTCTACAAATGAATTCATTAAAATCAGGCTTTGGCATTTAGGAAAAAGCATGTATGTAATAGAGACGTAAATACGTCTTGCTAAACGCCAAACGCAACCCACATAGACCCCAATATAAGCAAGGCTGTAGCCGAATTCCGGAAGAATGATACGTTATAGCCATTTGATATACATATGGCTCCCATTGAAAAGGTCCCCTTTATTGAGGAGGGCTATTAGGCGGGTTGCAACATGGTTAGGTTTAGGGTTGGGTTTAGGTTTAAGATTAGGGTTGGGTTGGGTTAAGGATTAGGGTTAGGAATTAGGGTTAGGGTTTGGTTCTGGGGTCCGGTGAGTACAAAAATTGGGATTAGACCGGATTTTCTACTTGACAAATAGGGTTTGAATGTTTTTTGTTTTCTGATGGGGGGGGGGGGGGGGGCAGCTAATTTTTATTCAGTAAAAAGCACATATCTGCATATAAGCAGTAACTCATTATGTGGTACCTAATTGTGTGTGTGGAATGGGTGGGATGGGGTCTGGGTTCTATGCAATAGGGGCCTTATCTGTAGGCTAACTTTACATCTGGGGTATCAATTCCAACACATCTTGCAATTTCCGGCGCCCTCCCTGTTAAATAATGAAGGGCCTAAAAGGTTTAGTTGAAAGCTAATCTTAGCCTGTCGAACGAGCTGAGTCAATGCAACACGTATTTCGTGTCATTCGGTGTCCGTACATCCAATTGACAAAAAAAGAACTTAGTTCATCCAACAACCGCACGCTGTTAAGGATCCCTCTGTGCCGAACTAATGGGATAACCCATTGTTCGGAAATGACCCTGCGTTCGGCAGGGTGGTAATGACGTTTTAGCCCGCACTTTTCGGCACGAATTATGCCGAAATACCCGGGCGTTTAGGCATATATCCCTGCCGTACGGAAGGTCATCTGCCGAAAGGCCGGGCGTTCGGCATACAACCCAGTTTCGAGAAAACAGTCTATGTAATGCTATGCAAACAATATACACAAGCAAAATGTAAAGTTCCCACCCACATCTTTAATTTTGAATATGCCCTTGTTCCCTCAATCACTCTCGCTAACAAAATCTTAACAATAATACAATGGAAACCTGGCGACGCGCAAGAACGGAAGTCGTGACCTACAAGCGTCACGACAGTGTTTCTATTATGCATTAGTTTACTCCGCAGAATACGTTTCGAGAAAACACGTTATGCTATGCACAACAATATACCAGCAAAAATGTAAAGTTCCACACACTTAATTTTGAATATGCCTATCGAGCGAATGATAATTAAAACATGAACCCCTATGAGGTTAAAGTACATTGGAGAGACCTGACGTACTCTTGGTCCAAAATATCCGAGTCAAGGTCTGTGGGGGTTTGAATTGGGAAGATAATGTTCGAAAGAAGACTGTCTAGTCTTCCATCTGCCCAGTTTCATAACAGTTTCTGTGGTCACAATGGTTATCAACCGCAGCAGCTTGCACAGTTGGGCGGAAAACTTTGCAGTGAACCTTGTTGTGTCAGAAATGGCCAGCGAAATGGCCTCATTACGTATTTTAGCAACTGTTAGCAGCGCAAAGCTTTGTAATGCGCCTGAATGCTGATGATGAATGAAATGAACAGGGACAAAAACCACCGGGTTTTCCTGGTGGTCGTCGTTACATTCGCGTCCTCGTATATAATCACCAGGTCAGAACCGGATCAATTTGCTTCTCTGGGGCGGCCTGCCTAACACTTGGAAGACCTGTGCGGTGAAAGAGTCGTTTTAATGCCATGAAACGTAACCTCCAGCCTCACCACCTGTCTAAAACAATGCGACATTGTCCGTGGGAAGAGAAATGTCTCTGCCCATTTAACTAGGGGGAATGAAGCGACCGGCCGTCGGGCCACGTCCGAGGAGCGAGCATAACACTAATGACATGGTGTAATGCACTTAAACGTAACTGTTTCATGACAATCCATCTTTTCCGGCCAAGCCCATACAACAGTTCAGAAACGGCTCTTGATTCGGCATTAATAGGTGTCCATACGCATATGGGTTCTCTGTTGCTGATTTTTCCAAGCGCTGAAACAATAACTTGACTAATGAGGTCCTACACCAAGCGGATAAACACAGTTAGCATATAAATGTGAACACGCTACCATGACTGATTCAGCTGAGCCCTAGGAGCCTGCGATTGCATACGGCAATATGGCCCATATAAAAAATTAGCAAAAGTACACCAGCGGTTCTGGCGGAAATTCCACCTGTTCCTTATCACAAAAGTGTTTCTCAGTTAACCCAGTGCTGTTTGTAAAGCACCAAAAGTAGATAGTTTTGGCAAGACACAAAGGAGATGACGCAGCTGTGCCGTGATGACCAACCACAAAGTTCTAGTTCGTTTGACCAGATACTCTCCAAGCGTACAATCTCCACTGGGATTTTGTAAGGTTTGGATGGAGTTTTTTTGGTTGCCCACGGTGAGATGAGCCAGGAGGGGGCGATTATTCGTTGTGGTACGCGTGCTGCTCCTGGAGTACCTGTAGCACTTTTGGAATTACAGGCAAGGGGGCGGGGCGGGGTGGGCGTTGACAAAATTGTGGTGTTGATGCCAATCGAGTTGGGCTAGGGCGTCCACCCCTGACGAACGGGGCGTTTGGAGACTGATGTGTATCGGGGCAGCGTGCGTGCTTGAGGCGGCGGCAGAACCGGGTCGATACTGTGACGGTCCCAAATTTGGTCGAAAGCGGAATAATTCTGGGGTGAAGTTGCCATTGTTATTGAGTTGGCAACCGCGACAAAGCGTCCGCAGTCTCGTTTTGTGTGCCTGGAAGATACTTGAGTGCCGAGTTGATGTTGTGGTGTACGCTTCCTCCATATGGCTTTGCTAGCGGAGAGAGTGTCGCACTTGGACCCCCCAGGTATTTATATACGCCGCGCGTTAGTAGAAATGTTGTCGTCAACACCTGCATCAGTTTTGTTTTCCAAAAATGTTGAACTGTTTTAATGCGAGGAAAACCCGACATCATCTCCCTGGTAATTGGATGGCGGCCATTAATGGACTATGTTGATTCCAAAGCCTTGCAGTACGACCTGTGGCATTGCAAATCGTGCCCCAGCCGGATTCGACGCGTCGTCTCTATCTGGGCATCTATTATCTTTGGCATCAATGGGCCCTGCCATTCCACGCTTTAGAGAATGAACCCACCACTCAAACTGCTCTTGTTGGAGGATTGATTACCAGCAGTCCTCCCAGGTAGTTTTGTGTGCTAGAAGGGGTTATGCATTGCGCAAACAGAATTTGCCGGGCAAAAGGCCGTTGTCATGCTTACACATTGCCCGATCCCCGGCCAGAACACGGGTTTTACAGATGAGTTAAAAACACGTTTTAAGTCCTTCGTAATTTTGTACACGACGTTGGGAACCTTGAGCATGGGGTCCTGAGATTGGATTTTAACCGATAGACTCCTTTCGTCATCTCTGAGTGAGAGGGGACTTTTCGAAGTTGATTGTCATCCTATTTGAGGTGGACACCATAAGATTTTGTTGTTGCTGAATACATCACCTGCGCAAGCAGAATAAAATCATCAACATATGCTGAAATTTTCAAACTTCCCTGCGAAGGTAGGTTATAATTGGACGGGTAGTCTACAAAAAATAGTATGGGCTACAACTAAGCCCAAAAGGTAGCACCCGCCACTTATAAAATGGCCACGAAAAAGCACAATGCTAAAAAACTGCTGTGACTCCTCAAAACATGAAGGAAATATGATGAAAACACTCTTGATATCAAGAGTTAGGCATGCCATATCGGGCGGGATGTATTCAGCAACACTGAAATATCGTCATATTGAAAGGTTGGAACAGTAAACCATAAATTATTTGATCTGGGGGCAGCAGATCAATATCAATCTCAGTTTACCCTTTCGTTTCGGAATACGCTTATGGGTAGCGGGGGCGCAGTAGTTACACTGCGCCATGGTACCAAGGTTGCGGTTGTCCAATCCTGTTGAACAACTTGACCTTGAGTGAGGAAAAAAAAGCTTGTTTGGCAAATGAAAGCCAGCAGGTAAGTGATTGAAAAGGTATGCGCACCCAATTGCAAAGCACAATCCAAACATAAGATGGAGGGGAGTCCTCCATAAATGAACACTACGGCTAGCCGTGCCACTCACCAGTCTTCCGCCACATAAAAAAAAATCCTAACAGAGAAAGTACCTGAAGTTTATGAGATATTCACACAGGTTAGGAACCTCTGTACACTACACGACTCAGAATGACCAACTAAGTGTCAACACCAAGGTATGTAAAGATCAATGCAGCACCATTCTCTGGAGTTGTGACACTTCACGTGGACACATGGAATATACTGGCAACCGGAAGAACGGATGAAATAACACGAAAGTTTTACAATATCACAGTCTTGAGCATGTAAAATGCTGAAGTTTCTTCATATATGCCTGAATGGAAATTTGGAATATCAAAAGCACCACTTGTGAGAAAAGAACACAACGCAAAATTTCACGGTCCATAGCACACATGTACAAAAACCATATGTATATTTGCATTTGTAAATTACATGGGCCTGTTCGCTGGCGCCGGTCTGACCTGCGTATTGTTAAACACATCTTTTTGATTGGACCCTAGAAAAACATGCGTACCGCCGGTGGGGCCGTATTTTTAGAACGGCCAATCTGACCCGCGACCAGAAGGCTGTAACCACGTGATGCGGACGCGAACTCGCGGAAAGCTCGTCTGCTACCTTCAAGTTGTCTAGTGCCCCGTCGGGGTCCAAAACCGGACGTGTTTTTCTGCAAAGAACGGAAGATGCTCGCAGTATCCTTATCAAAAGACCCTGCACAAAAAAGAAGAATATTTGTCCCTGTAAAAATCGAGCAAAGCAACCTGGGTAAGTGGAGGTGATTGGAAACAAATACAGACTCATGTCACTTTATATTAGAAGAGGTACTCCCCACGAGTTTCAACGTGGTTTCAGCATAGCGTGCACAACGCGACAATACCGACACTGTATTGGTCCTTCCCTCTTGATCCTTGTTACTATCTATTTAATCGCAAGTCAGCGGGAAGCTGGATGCGTTGGGTTGCATCCTTAATTGCGGCGAACTCCGCTTGAATGTTCCGGGGGATTTATTCATCCGTCGATGACGAGGGCGCCTGGTGTTTACCATCAGAAGCAGTTTATCGGTAACAACGTCAACGGGACCCGTGGTCAGGCGGGCGTCTTGTCAGACGAATCCGAATCGTTAACAACATCGGAGGGCTTATGTCATGCACTCTGATTGTTTTCAGTTCTCATTTACCACCGAGGCATCGTCGGCTCAGGTTGCTTCTCCCTCCATATCTGGAGCCGGAACTTAACTTGTTTTCCAGTCCTTATTTTTCAATTTCTTGCAAGATTTTGTAGATTTTCCTGAGTTCCTCTCCCATTTTTCATGGGTGATTCTGCTAGCGAGAGGCGACTAGCAGAACGAAAGTCGTGACCTACAAGGTCCAAGACAATGTTTCTATTTCTGATATTTTTACTCGCATAACTAGACAGTTTCGTCGGCGGCAGCATATCGTGCCGCCCCGTGAGCATAGTCTGGTTGAATGCACAAAATGGTTATTAAATTACCACAATTAAAAAGGTTTTTTTTTAATATTACATGTATTAGAAACATAATTACAAGAAGATATGCATTGACATGTCAGATGCCGAACCGAACGTTTTATCATGGCATGGCAAGCAAGCAAGCAGACTACCAAGGGTCCTTGTACACCCCCACGCCCTGCCATGCATTGCAACTCACTGACAATGATTGTGTATGTGTGAAATGGAAATTTCAGACTGAGATTTAAACCCATATTAAACGTGAAATTCCCTACTACTAAAATTACATTGGCCCGTGTTCTCCTACAACGCAAATAACAAGGGGATATCGTAGCAGCTCGTAGCCGAATGTATTGAGTGATCAACTCGGGCTAGCCTCAGCTCAGTCAAGCTTCACACACCACCCACAATCGCCGCGGCCAGCTATTTTACTATCATTTTAGCCCAAGTATCGAGAATTCCATTCAAATTTTCTCTTAATCGTAGATTGAAACATTCTTGGGTAGCTCTGGTCGGGGAACGGTGAACCTTTGAATCGAATTCTCTACATTCCATGCCCACGTTCACAGTATTGCCGTATCAAACACCTCTGCCTAGACACTCCATATTGGTTGTTGTCGTTACTAGGGTCAAGCGCATTAATAGAAGCCATTACGGGGTCCATTTTTAAAACTTGGCATTTACTCACCTTGCCTTACAAATCCATACCAAATTTCAACCTGATTCTTATTTTGTAAACTGATGTGCAGTTTATGTCAGCGTACTTAACCAGGATGTTTCATTTGTTTGGCGTCAATAACTAGCGCAAAATGAAAGAAAATTGAAGGCCTGAAAGTTATTCTAAAATTTGCCTTTATTACAATTCCCCTACACATCAACAACTTGTAGAAAACTGTTTCATAATACCTCATTATTGCTTTATTTTGTCCAAATAATATATATTCGTTATAATAACACCCAGGGAATCGAATAATACCACTAGAAGGTCGTTAACTGAAGTATTTTAAAACTTTTTCCCGATATTTTTTGCATCGAAAACCCCGGCGATATCCTAGGTACTTCATCGCATAGCCCCTGGCTTCGCCCGGACTATGACGTGGGTCAAGCCTGAGCCGTGTCGTCAAATTGTAAAATTCCATTTATACACAGCTGAAATAACAACGATACTTATTGCTCGTAACTTTGTTGAATGTGTTGGCGACTGGGTGTTTTTTAGAAGTAGGAGGAGAGTAAGGCAACGCGAAATTTTAAATGAGCTTGTGTCGTTTGAGGGATTGTTGGAAAACCGCGCTAAATTCAAAATAATCATGGTGTTTTTTAACTAAAAATCTTTTTTTGGTGCTCACCTGGTGATCGCCAGAATAAATTCCGCGTTAAAATCTCTTCTTTCTCTTGTTCCAATTTTCAGCACCTGGGCCGTATCTGGTTAAAAGAAAATGGTCACCCCCCAACCCAACGAACTTTTAGCGGATATTTCCTACTGTTTCTACACGCACCCAAAATAACCTTCCCCAACTTTAGTGAATTAACTTTGGTGTCCTGCTCCCATGCAGTAGGCAGCTAATCCAAATTTAAAGTTGCTTGTACAGTCCAGACGATGGCGGCCATCGCCAATAGATTGCAAACCACAATTCAAAGTGGGCACTTTGATGTGGTCAAGATATACCACAGTACTTTGATTTATATATGATCACAAACGCACCTTACTTTTCACTTGCCTTTATCTTTTGACGTTGAATCCCAATCACAACATACGTATTGAATAGTATAAAATTGGGTTTAACTTTGTACCATTATGCATCTATAAAATAATCTCGTTGAAAAACGTTTGGGCAAATAGGTGAACAATGTTAACACGATACGTGTTTTGAAAAGCTTCAATATTACTGCTCTGAGTTTATAAGTATGTGTACAAAAATGGTCTGTGGTATTTTTCGGATCGTTTTGATCACACTCCAACATAAATCAACAGGTAAGTTTTATGTTGATACTTATATTCCCATTCCTTGTTTTGATTTTATTCTGTAATATACGAATACAACTATTACTAATGTTGAAGTAAAAATGATCCAGTCCTTATCTTAGTCAATTTATATTAGTAAATCTTGTCACACAAAGATAAGGATATTTAATAATCTTTTAACCACATGTATACGATCCAGTCTTGACAATGGTTTTTCCTCACTGGAGTTTGGCATCATTGGATATAATTATACCCTCAATCATGCTATAATTGGTGTTTATAGCTAGCACCGTAAAGACTAAAGTGAGACCATGCTAGGTGAAGTGTTAAATTGCTTATGTCCGTTCACGATTCAATGGTGTAAAAGATCATAAAAGTCTTTGTAAGTCCGTCGCCACCATAAATTACTACAGCATGACATATTGACGTAATTTATCTTAATGTTTGATTTAATGTTCCTATATTCTACAGAAGCACATTGTCCTGATCAATTGGATCGATCCTTGGTTGGTGCTATTTAATTCACACCCAGCATGTTTCAAGCTATGAACGCAGTCGAAGGACGGCGTGTACATCATCCAACGAATCGGTATTGACAAGCATAGACTTTCCAGTGAAGAAGGCAATCATTTTTGAAATTACGCCACCTCTTGATAAATGCACATTCAGCTTTTTGTCCAAACCAATTTACCTATTACATGGGATCAGTCCCTGCTTGTTGATATAAGTCACTACCAAAACACACTACCATCAAAAATCTGGGAGTGAGCTTGTTATTGTTGTTTTCTCAATCACTGCTAAGTATAACAACCCAGAATTTTAATAAAGTTGAACATTATGAGTATAATTTATACTTTTATTTATCGCAGCATATACCAGGTTTAAGATTTATTAAATGATAGATTTTGACAAAAATCTTGGCAGAACCCATTGTCACTTTGTAAGTGTAACAAAATGTTTAGAAATATTATATGGTTTCGAAAAATTCGTTCCAAACATTGAAAAATATCAACATTAAAACCCAAAAAAAATCAAGTTTGTTTCCAGTAATTTGGACCAAAAACCTAAATGCGAAATGCGCTTTTTTAATTTGTTTTAAAATACTTTTTAAATGCTTTACCCCAGAAATGGCTCAATGAGCCTTATACTTGTGTGAAGTAATGGGATTGTAAGACCTAAATTTACACTGTTTCACCCCCATTCACAACCAGGGGCAAAAGGTTCACTTTTGCTGAATTTTCCTTTAATGAAAAGTCCACTTTTGGGATGAGATGTTCAAAAAGTCAAAAACAAAAAAGACCTTTTTAAGGAGGGTTGGGGGGTCAACATTTTCCAAAAAAGGTCCACTTTTTTTTCCTTCACTCTCCCCCAAAAATAGTCTTGCGTTACGTGCCCTGGGGGCCGCGTTCCTGAATGCAACAGGAATCGATTTCCACAAGGACAAGACGCTTTATGGTATCAAACGGAAGTCTTGGGATATTGTAGATTCATCTTCTGGCTGTCCGAGAGTTCGATTGGAAGTCATGCAACGTGTGTGCTATAGATGAAGTGACTTTGTTTTGATGTTTTATGGCGCCCCCTGTTGGTGTAAGAGAGAAACTGGCAGGCAAAAGACCTATACTTGCATGGGAAATTCTAATTTTTGCTGTAACTTTTGTTTCGCATTAAATAATACTAACTTCCTTATCAAGCATAACAATAAGCTAAATTCACCACGCCTTTTTGACCAATTTAGATCATGAAAGGTTCTGCAAGTAAATTAATGACCAGATTTTATGTGGACTGTCACAGAAACTACTGTAATATTTTGCCTGCTAGAAAAACAACAGAGGGCGTCCTAATTTCACAAGTGACGTCTGTGTCCCATCATTCTATCTATCCGAGACTATTTTTGACACTGTAACAGATTGTCATTTTTGCAGTATTTGTACTGTCAAGAATTCCGCCAATTAATTATTGTAAAATGGCGTATACTCTAAAAAATGAAATCAATAAAAAACAAAAAACCTATTGTTATTATTTACTAGCTTGTATGTGTATAGAGAATAAAAAAACAATGCGAACGCCCTAACCTAGTATGTTTATTATCCGCAAATGTTACCTTTTTGTGCGGTGCATATACAGTACAACATCACAGTATTTGGATGGAAATCTTGAAAACTATCGTTTTCCTGGGAATTTTTGGAACATTTGGAAAATTTTTTCTGCAAGGATTTTGTTATCAATTTACAGTAATTTTTTCCTGTAAATTTTTAGTGCTTAACCTTTGTATTGAAAATCCAAATCGTCTATATAATTGTTGATAAGTATTAAATAGGAGCCCCTGTTTTAAATTGAGTCGTAATAGGCCTAAAATTGTACTAAAAAAAGTATTTTTGCTATATTTCAGGTTACAAGACCAAAATCTGGTCATTTCTGACCAGTTTTGTTACTGTATGTGCCCTGTATTTTTTATAGTGCAGGTTATTTCGTCAAAACAAGATGTTAGTAGGGTATAAAATTAACCAAAAGTAATGCATGATGTTTTGTTAGAAGTTCTTAGTTTGGTAAGATGTCTTGACTGTCTATAGGCGATGATCCGAGGGCTGACCACCGCAAAACGGGCTCTACGTTTGTCAGTTTCGAATCGAGCCAGTTGAGTTTTATGTTATTTTTGTTGTTGTTTTTGTGTGTTTTAAACGTAACACTTAAATGCTTTTCATTTTGTAATGAAAAAACTATACCTTTCATGAGAACAATTCCTAGAACTATAATTGTGGTGTATGCGAAAAACTATTGATAGTGCAATACAATAAATTCAAGATTCCGTCTTTATTACATTTCTGGGAGGAAGGCATAAGAAAACACATGCAGTTTGACGGTTTGAATGAACTATTACTACACTAATAATTAAGTACTTGTGACTCAAAATGATTAATCGTAAATACTAAATTCAATTATTTTTATAGGGCTCGGAATATTTAAATAATAAAGGCTTAAAATTGTCACAAAACCCTTCACTTATTTCATTTGAGAAATGTTAACAACACAGACATGTATGAAGTTACGGAAAATTGTGCAAACATTAGTAACAGTTACTCGTTTTACACTTGTTGCTGTAACGTAAGTTGTAATCTGGATACATTTAAATAAAAAACTCAAATCAGCTAAGTTAGTTCAAACAAGAAAGACAATTTGTAAAACCAAAAAGGACACAATCGAGCACTAATATAGTATCTTATTTCACTTCAAATTTTTGATAGATAGTTCAAAAACCTAGCTCTTGTAGTAGCCCTTGTATTTTTTTGTAACATTTAACTATTAAGATTAATAATTTCTTTTTTCGTCTTCCCTCTTTTCTTTTTCCTATTTCCGCATATACCTAAAATATTAATTTGACTTCCAGCATCTAATAATTGATTAATAATTGGACTAACTTGATAATATATTTGTGTACCTGTATGATTAAAACAATTTGAGCCATCTCAATTAAAATACACGATTATTGGTAAATTTAAAGAGTATTATAGTAGGATTTTTTTTTTTATATAGGAAATCTCAAATTTGTTATGAAATTCGGGTTGCGAGATCTTGGTTACATTCATTGTCCTATGGCGCTATTCTGCTATACATAAATGTTTATTGTATTATAAACGAAAAATTCGATTCTCAACTTTGGAATTGAGAAGTCTCTAGTTCTAGTTCTAGCTGCCTATTTTCACTTAACTAACACATAAACAATTATTTTTTTTTTTTAAATCTGAGTTAGCCTTTTAAATACAGTGTCAGTATCAGCTTATCTGCATGTGAAATTAGCCATGTGTTTATTGATGAGTTCAAACTTTTTTATACAAACGACAGTTGATGTCATCAAGTATGTTTTGAGACCCATGCGCTGGGTCAGCCCCAGTTTTTTGTTATTTTCAATCTTCTTTCCTTTTGTCCTTTTGTTACCTTCATTTTCCATTTCATTTGCTCCACCTTCAGTGTGATTTCACACTTATAGCTATTCATTCATCTTTCTTCTTATTATTTTTATTATTATTATTATTAATAGGTATTTTGTATTGTATTTTCATACTCCTATATGTCGAATCATAACACTCACGAAAATGTAGAAAATCTGAGTCAACGCACAAATGTTACATAACGACAATCCAATCATTTATCATTCGAACACTCTAGAAAATCACATATAGCACTTAATGGCCCAAGCTAAAAAAAACTGGTCCGTTATTCCCAAGGGGGGGGGGGTTCCTAGGGACCAACCCAGATAACCACTTAACCATGGGAGTTGTTGATCATGACACTAACAAATAAATGGGGGTCACACAAGAACCACATACCCACACTAAAAATGAAATCCGACCTTTGACACTATGTACCCTAGGCCAAGTGAAATTGTCACTCTGCGAAACAAAATGGGTCGCACATTTCCATCCTCAGCAACCCTCCAATATAAGGTTTTTGAACCAACATAAGTCATGATATCTACTCTAATAACCATTACAATAATCATTGCAAAATCTAGGCAAATTTTTAATACCCTCTTGTATTTTTCCAGAAAATTCAAATCGCCCTTATTTTTTTTTTTTTTCCATAGACGTACACAGTTTTGAGCACGGTCATGACAAAATAAAAATTGACATGCTAATCATCATATAAAAGGTTATTTGATTTAAGTATCTTTTATTCATTACCTCCTAAGGTATATATCTAAGCTAATAATAAATCCGCAGAGATTTAATTTACTTTAATTTTTTAATTAGTACAATATCTTGGATTTTTGCACTTCCGTTAGTGCCCTGGGGGGGGGGGGGGGGGGGGTTCCTAGGGACCCAACCTAATTATTCTAATGAAGCCGTGGCGGATTTAAATTTTTTTTGTATCCGGAGAAGCGTCTTCATAAATCGACATTAGCATAAAAACTCCTTGAAAAAAATTGATTGTATAACCGAGAAATCGCAAAAAAATCAATGTTTGGGTACTATGGACCCCTTGGGCAACTTAAGTGTTAGTGTAAAAAGATAAACTTATTTTAAAAATATGATAATATGGTATTTCAACCCTTTTAGGATATCAAAAAGAAAATGTCGATAAACCAATTTTTGATGAGTATATTTGCAAATGCGATTACCAACCCCGAGAGTTCAAAAATAGCGTCAAAGATAACATTTTTTCGATAATCAATGTGACCATTAGAAGTCTAAGCAAACTTAGACAAACTCAAGGAATGCATCACTGAAATAGGCCATGATTTTTCCATTATTGGGTTTGTAACAAAACGCATCTAATTCAAACCTCACTACTATTATAACATACCCTGCTATACTTTTGAATAACCAATATAGAATTAACCGTGAAAAGGGTGGAGTTGGCGGTACATATTGGCAGTACCTAATTACGAAAATCTTGTTTCATTGCAATTAGTCACCAAGCAAAAAGGCCATCATGGTAGGTGTTGTAGTATAAGAGCTCACACAGCTATTGACCACTTTATTGATGATATCAGGCCCAATGTTAGAAAAAATTGCCGAAGAAAACAAAATTACTATATCATGGGAGACTTATATAGACCTTTAAAAGAGGATACCCATAGACCAACTCACGATTAACCTTAACCTCATACTCTCACATTCATTACTACCAACTATTACCAAACCAACCAGAATTACTGAACACAGTGCTACTCTATTACAATGTCTTACCAATACGAAAGTGTTTCTTCTGCAATTTGATAACAGATTTATAAGTGATCATCTGCCGACAATTTTAACATTTTAATAACAAATACGCTAAGAATGAATCGGATAATGGTTTACGTTTAAAAAGGAACTATACTGATAGCAAGTTAACCTCTCAAGAAAAGTTACGTGTAAACACTGGGACGATATACGACATTGTGAAATGTGAACGATGATTACAATACATTTATCAAAACTTTTAAATAATTTAGTAGATGACTGTACCATCCATTAGCAAGTGTAAAAATAATCGACGCAGAAAGCCCCTATCTCCATGGATTACAACTGGATTACTGAAACGTAGTAATCCATAATAATAACTATATAGGTCTATAAACACTGTCCTAGTGAGGTAATATAAATAAATATAAAAATTATACAGGAATAATTGCTTATCTTATTCGTAAGGCCAAACGACAATATTTATGAATCAAATTTCGACAACCAAAAATAACATGAGATCAACTTGGAAAATGATAACACTATACTTGGTCGCACTAACCACCAAAAATACAAACGCAATTTATAAATTCTGGGGAAACTATTACAAATCCACAGACAATATCAATGCGTTCACACGATTATTTTGTAACATCGGAACCTAAGTTTGGCTGAGAAAATTTGCACAAGCACAAAAAATATTCTGGATTACCTGGGAAATCCAGTCAATACAGTATTTTTTAAACCTTATTAGAAAACAAATAATCGCTATCATACAAAAATTTGAATATCAGAAAAGTCCTGGTCCTGATATATTAGCAACTTTTTTGATTAGAAATCGCCATTGATTGAGTATTCCTCTAACAAAATATTAACTTATCACGAATATCGGGAGTTGTTTCCCACAATATCTAAAACGGCCAAAGTCATTCCATTTATAAGAAGTATGATTCTATTTCATATTCTAATTATCGCCCATTTCGATATTGCCTTCTTTTCAAAAATATTATAAAGGCTGTTTGTTGACAGATGTTTATTATTCATTATAGTTTATGATCCTAAATGATAAACATTCGGGTTTTATACCAAATCATTCGACCCAAATGCAATTATCCGAGTTGAATCGTATAAGTATGTAAGCACTGATAAAAATCAACCCACGATTGGGTGTTGTATCCTCAGACCTATCAAAGGCTTGATGACTATCATCATGACATTCCTTCTTCATAATTAGAACTATGGATTTAGGGTAGAGTATTAGAATGTTTTAAAAACTATTTATGTAATCGATCTTCAATATGTATCTATAATTCATGTACATCTGACAATAAGAAGGTAACGCGTGGTGTACCGCAAGGTCTTATCTTATTCCTTTATTATTTAGATATATATCAAATGCATTTACCAATGTATCAACTATTCGAGACTTGTCATATTTGTGCAGGTATGTATACAACCTATTGTATAACACTACTCTCTTTTGAACAATTAGATTAATTCATAGGGAATTACAAAAGTGCAAAAATTGGTTTAAAGCAAACAAGCTTTCCAATCACTGCTAGTAAACACCTATAATGATTATGGGAACACCCAGAAAAACAATCAAAATCAGGAAAATATTTTTGAGATATTATTATATGGCAAATAGGTTATCAACCAGAGTAAGCAAGACAAGTTCTTGGGTGTTATATAGATAAATCTTTCTTGGAAATATCATATGAGGCTGTATCCAATACGATATCGAGAAATGTTGGAATTTCAACAAGTTAAAATATTATTACTAGAAATATTCTTAAATTATATATAATGCATTGTATGACATTACTTATCGTATGGAATCCTTGCCTGGGGTAAACCCTAAAATTTATATTACAAATTATTGAAACTGCAGAAACGAGCTTTGTAAGAATATTACTAAACAACACTACAGATCGCCTCTGGACCACTTTTTCAAAACCCTTAATCTTTTAAATATTCATGATATGTAAAACTTCACCTGGAATTTTTATGTAAAGCATTTCTACAACCACTTCCAACCATTTTCGAAAATATTTTTATACAGCGACGCAACATTCATATTCATAGTACGAGAAATTGTAATGATTATCAGTTATTAAGAAACAGAACAACGTTTTCATCCAAAGGAGTGAGATCTACTGGCCCCCCTTTTTGGAACAATTTATCTGATGATATTACATTCAAAACATGGTCCGCATCTGTAAGAAGTCATTGAAACAAGTATGATTGACGCATATGAATAATGTTATCTCAATTATGTACTGAGTTATATCAGACCACAACCTTAACTGTTGATTCCATATAGGAGTATATTTTTGGTTTATATATATTATATTCATTACTTGTAATTGCTGACTTTAAATGTGTTTTTTCTTTAGGGGATTACCACGTCTGGCCTTTTTTGGCCTTTGGTATTCTCCTCCATGTCAGACCACGATTTTTGTACAATATTGAAAATGTAATATCCATACGGTGTTTAATGTGTCTTGAGGTGGAAATAAACATTGAACATTGACATGAACATTAAAAGTTTTGGGGCGTGTCGCGATCTATTCGGTCTAGAGGTTGTAATGCTTAACCAATCAATACAATAGAAAAATTGAGATGTCACGATACCGGCAGATAAGGCCATAATGTAAAAAATGTCCCGTTTCTCACAAGCAAATGTTACAAGGCAATGCTCTGAATAAATTCAAACACCAAACTTGAACAAACTCTGAAGCATTCAACATAAGAAAAAGATACGATAAGTATAGTATTACTCACCAAGGTTCTTTTACATCACTAGGAATACCAAGGTTCTTTCCTCACTAAGGAATATTAGAAAATCTGATA
>JAMKCH010047872.1:0-11791 GCA_023653785.1 Ophioderma brevispina
GATTTACTCTATAAATGTTTACGGGGGAAAACGCAGTGTTTGTGTGGACCAAAAATGAGAATAACGTCCAATGGATGACAGTGGGTGCTTTAAAAAAGCGAAAAATTTTGAGACAAGTCCGCAGTACAGTTGGAATGATAATCACGCGGTTTGGCACAGAATCCCTGCCTGAATACTTTCCATTCCACTACAACAGTAATAATGTCCACGTTGAATAAACATTTCTTTTCAAGTTTCCACTTGACCACGTTTCTTTTATTCATTGCCCGAGTCCAACATCGATTGTCTTGCGCTCAATCTCCGTAACGTTATCTTCCATTCCGGTCCCACAAGCCATTGCAGCTTTTCTCCCGTAAACATTAAGTAACTCCAGCAATATGCATTAATGGCTATTTTAGAATGTCTTTGTTCGTTCCTGTTGTCTGTCTTCCTTATTTGGGAACATGGCAATCAAATCAATATTCAAAGAATTCTGGGAATAACATTTTGTTTGAAAAACACAATTTATAGCATTCTCGTCCATACTTGGTTGAAAACCGCTGGTATCCTTGAAATCAATATTGTGATTAGATTTTTTCTGAATGGTGCAATACTTTTGTACATGTTTGTGTATTTACAACAAAGTACTCTCCTTGGCAATTGCTCATATAGTCCTTATTTAGCATTTTGCATGCCATGCCGATGGGAAAGAAGATTAAAAAAACACGGCAAGGTAATTTTATAATTATTACTTTATGATGGGCCCGGGAATTACTTGTAGTACTCTTTACAATGTGCATGTTGACTAGTTATTTAATGCGGATAAATTTTGTGTTTTATCCACATGCCCTTTCTCCATCCGCCAACAGTTTTTCCTCGTGGAAATCTTGGAAACAACACCAAAGACTCAAAACAATCATTTGTCTTAGTTTAAAATCGGACTAGATTCCAGCTTTTTAATTATAATTATGATGACACAATATTCTTAAAGGCATTTCAAGAGGATCAAATTGGCTAGTATTAAAACTGATGCAATTTACCTGGAAAGTTGTACGTGATGGGGTTCATTCCGATAGATCATAAAACACTACGAATTCAAGGTTCAAAGTTCAAAGGTCAGTTTAAAAAATTTCACATACAGGTGGACATAAAAAAACCCAACAATCTTCCCACATGACACAGTGGCAATGCCACAAGTTAGTTGTCTTAACTACTACTAAGAAACAAATTTTTAAATCCGGTTTTGTCCCCGTCCAACGGGTGCCGGATTCAGCTCACTTTGCAGCACCCGCCCTACTCCTTCTTCCATTTCCCCGCAGTTCATACATGCCTCCATCCTCAACCAACCCTCCTACCTCCTCCTCCACCGTGGTTTCTTCCATGTCTTCTATTTGGACGTCCCCTCCTCTCAAAAAACCGCTCACCCCGAACTCAAAAGCCCCTCTTAACACATGCTCGTCATCCTTCCTCAACCCCATGCCCATACCAACGTACACTATTCGCCTTCCGCCAAACCGGTCCCCCGGCCTCTTCCAAACCCACCAACATCTGCATCAAGTCCTCAGTCCGCATCTGTCCATCAACTTTTCACACCACCCTCGCTCCTCACATTTGCTCGCGCTGTCCTCCTCAATCCCCATCTCCGTTTTCGCTCAATCACCACGTCCACTCCCATACATGCATCCTGATCTCACACAAGCTCGTATACAACCATTCCGTTCATCTTCAAAGGATACTTTTCCAAGGCACACTCCCCACATTCCCTAAACTTCACTCCACCAGACTCACTGCTCGCGTCAGCAGCCCACCTCACATCCAACCACCCCCACTAACCTTATCCCCTAGGTATTGAACTCCTTCACTGACTCCACCCCAACACACACTTTACTCCACCGTCCGCCATCCCTCCCGCCTCTTCTCACATCTTCTACCCCAACAAAACATTTTTTTGCCTCAGCCTTCCTGACCCTTTCCTCGCAGGTGTAATAAACCAGTGGCTTAAACAGTGAAAAAAACGATCATTCAGATACTGTAATCTCATAACAAATTGAATATCTTTTTGAGCCTGAAAAAATCCGCGCCCCCCCCCCTTCTGTGATGCTTTCCTGGGTTATCCAAGATGTTTTCTGAACATTCATGTCAAATAAAGCAAACAACGCTTATCGATAAACCTGGCAATCATGCAATCGACCATAGGGCCTATTCCATTATACGTTTAATGTTTTCAGCTAATTATTATACAAGCTCACGTAACAAGTAGGCCCCCCCCCCCTTGCAGACTTTGTTGTTTTGATATTCAATTGTGTAGGTATGTAAACTATGTTACCCCGTAATGAAGATCTGTCATGAAAAATCCACTTACCCTGCTGTATTTATAACGTAAAATGAATGATTTCACCTTGAAAGTCTGGTTTTCCTTACTTCTTTGATGTAAAATTGAATTTTGCCCATGGTCACTGTGTAAGAGGCTATGTCAGATTTCATTACACCCACCGCGATTTTGACATTAGAACTAGTATGTTTGTACGCCTTTTAGTATCAATGTAGGAGGAAGAAGTAAGCTATCCTTGGTACCACAACTCTATTAATTAACAGGTTGCTTATAAGGAATCCCAGAGGGTTGGTAGCCACCCCTTTCTGAAGTGTTTCAAAAGGATTGGTAAGATGGGTTAAAAATGGAATTGTCCTAAACTAAAATGCAAAAACCCAACGGATGCATTTATATTTTCCTTGGACACTCCCTTAACTCTGTACTCATACCAGGTTTAAAGAGAGAAATTACTGCCCGAAGAAAACCGTCAATTTAAAAAAAGAGACATGTTTTGTGTTTAAAATCGTTACGTACTTTAACATGTTGACACATATAAGAAACACTGAAGACATGGATAAACAGTTTTTTTGAATACATTTTACAGACAATATAATATATAACATATTCCTGCAATATGAAGTAATCGGAAAATTATAAAAAGATATATTGGAAAATTAAAGTGACATAAGCAGGTATTAAATTCCTCAAAAAATTATGAAATTAAAGCAAAATCCCAGGCAATATGCTCTATAAACAACTGGTATGTTAGGAGGTAAATTATTTCCCGCCAAGTGAAATGTTTTCATGCCCTACATACTTAGGAATTCCAGTGGTTTTATCAGCACACCTCCTAACACTGTTCCTGACCCATGGCCCTGACCCATTGGAGTTATAAATAATCCGCCTGGGAAAATCGCTAGCTCTTTAATGCCTAATACATTGATAATCGTATTTTTCATGATTTCATTTTTTTATTTTTCACGCTTCTTCTCGGAAGTCCTGGCCACCATTTCCATACCATTTTCGTTAAAGCTGGAGCTCCTCTATCGATTATATGATAGCGAAACTACAAATCTTACAAATCCAGGGTTATTTAATTTACCACTTGCCTGTATGCATCCGGTATAGTTCACCACACAAGCTCAAATTACACACGAACTGCCTATATTAATACGCATGCCTTCACTGCACGTCGTGTCCCGCTCGAGCAAATTGTAGCATTAACTCTTCTCCTTCCTGCTCTCAATGTTCCACCATATCGGCAATCCAGTGGTTCGAATATTGTCGCCTGATTATTCAGATTCATAAAATTAATTCCAAAAATTCAAAAAATGTGAAATGTATAACTAAAAATAAATCGTACGGTTTTGCAGACCCTACTGTTCTGAGTGAATTTCACACTTCTCAATGAGAAAAAGACTATAGCGAGCGATTCGATTCGGTTGATAAGAAATGGCGGCAACAGAGTCATGATCGTGCCACTTGCCAAACAGACGCATGCGCTATTGTCGTTCAAATCCACCACCGTCGAGAAAAACAATAGACAATTTATGACTTTAGAGCCTGAATCAAGCTATTATTTCGTGGGAATGAAAATAGTATTTCGTGGGAACGAAATAGTATTTCGTGGAACGGAACTAATTATTTCGTGGGAACGCAAAATAGTATTTCGTGGGAACGACATCATTATTTCGTGTGAACGAAATATATTTCGTGGGAACGAAATAATATTCGTGGAACTAAATTTATTTTCGTGGGAACGTAATAGTATTTCGTGGGAATGAAAATAGTATTTCGTGGGAACGAATAGTATTTCGTGGGAACGAAATAGGTCATTCTTGGGAACGAAATAGCATTTCGTGGGACGGAAATAGTATTTCGTGGAAACGAAATACTATTTCGTGGAAGACGAAATATTATTTCGTGAACTAATATTAGTTTGTGGTAAGGAAAAATCATGCGTGGGAACTAAATAGTTATTTCGTGGGAACGAAATATTATTTCGTGGGAACGCAATAAATTATTTCGTTTGAACAATGTATTTCGTGGGAACGTAATAGTATTTCGTGGGAATGAAAATAGTATTTCGTGGGAACGACATCGTATTTCGTGGGAACGAAATAGTATTTCGTGGGAACGAAATCGTATGGCTTGGGCGAAATATTATTCGTGGGAACGAAAATAGTATTTCGTGGAACGAAATAATTTTTCTGGGAACGAATAGTATTATCGTGGGAACGAAATAATTTCGTGGGAACGAAATAATATTTCGTGGGAACTAAATAGTATTTCGTGGTAATGGAACGAAAATATTATTTGTCGTGGACGAAATAGTACTTTCGTGGGAACGAAATAGTTTTCGTGGGAACTAAATAGTATTCGGGTAACAATAGTATTTCGTGGAACGAATAGTTATTTTCGTGGAACGAAATAGTATTTCGTGGAACGAAATATTAATTTTTGTCACCATGTCACGTTAGGGCATCCGTATATTCTCTATGAAAACGTAGATTTGCAAAAACTTAGTTTTAATTATTCGATTTTTGTTTTTCGAAAAGTTTTTTATCACTTTTGAAACGGAGTTCAAAGATGAGTAAATGAGGGACTGTTGAAAACCAATGTTTCTCACAAATATTTCAATAACCTCAGTTTTAGCATTTAGTAACCTTTTCATTCTCGTTCACAAAATGATCACTGACAAACTCAGAACAAACCCTGACAACAGTAGGGTTTATGAATTACAAACTTTCAGTCATAATTTATAGCTTTTCTCGATTAAACTAAGTTGCAATAAAAAAAAAAACCAGTTCAATCTAAAATAACTTTTCAGTTGAAAACAAGCTTTCAGTTAAATACTACGAATTTCCCGAAAGAACTCATTAAAAAGTAATTATGATCAAAAAAATAGTGTAACGAATATGATGATTTAGCCTGCCATACTTGGCATAACATATACCTACTGTTGCCACGTTATACCCGCACCCATCGAACAGTGGCGTAGCCGGGGGGGGGGCCCCCGGGGGGGATACGGGACTCTTGCCCCATCTTCCCCCCCTGAAAGATTAGTGATTTTCTGCACGAGTGTCAATACATATAAAACCACATAGGCCTATACATTACCTATACTAACAAATTTAATGTCTGCTAATATTGGCGATTTAGGGGCGCATAAGTACCGACGCATTGTATAATGTATAAAAATATAGAATACATTGTACGCACGCCCGGGGATGGTACATTAAGTTGCCAACCCTCCGCCCCCCCCTCTTGAAAATTTTGGGTCAACCATGCGAGCGTAGCAGGGAAAATGTGGTGCCCCTGATGCTTGCCCCCCTTAAAATGTTGTTCCCCCTCTCCTCCCCCCGCCTCCCCCCGCCTCCGAAAAAAGCGGTTACGTACGCCACTGCCACCGACCCGTGTCATTTCCAATCCCTCAGACACACAAAAACAGCATGTTTCTTGCCATTTACTTTTTACTTTCCTTTGACAGGATTTCGCGCTACTCGAAAACAAAGACTATTACTGGACAATGCTAGTACATGATCGCCTTTTAACTTGAGAGGGAGCCACTCAATGCACGCCATAATAGGGTTTTGTCAAACCCTCAATGCTGTTTGTGTTGTGATACCTTATCCGATTACAATAAACGTGAGGAAGTTAGTATTCTGGCCACGCACATCCTGCAACATGCAGTTTATTTCGTTTGAAGGCGCGAATTCATTTGGTGGCAAAATATACAAACTTATTTTGAACTAACTACCCAATTTTTAGCCGTGTTGACTGTTTGTACCATACACACTAGTACTAGGCCTAAAGATCGGACCACATACATTAACTTGGAGAATCCAACTTTAAATGCTATATCCCCTAGCTTTTACTAACTGGAGAGCAGCTTCTGCTGGAATATTTGTTGTTGGTCTGTCCACCTCTGTGACGCACTTCGAAGCTTCATTTGACCTCACTGGTAAACCCACGGGTTTTAAATGGGGATAGGGATGGAACCCACTCACTCGTATACTACCGTCCCCTTCTTCTCCCTCATGCGACAATCAACAAACAATAATCCTTACCACTGCGAATTGATCGATACAGGTGATTGAGTTAGAAGGCCAATTGATGACCAGTGTTTTAATTCGTGAAGGTATTATTTTTCTAGGGTGAATTTTTCGTAATTTTAACAAACATATTCATATATTAACTTTATATTTGGATGATTGCATGCTAAGTGTATGCGAATATTTAACTTGAGCTGCGTGAATTATTAGAAATTGGGTCTGGCATTCAGTTTGTGCACTGTTGTCTCGAGGCTTCGCCTCTCGACGAACAGTGCACAAAAAACTGTGCCTCAGAACCCAATTATCTACATAATTCACTTAGCTACGTCAATTATCCCTTACATATCCCCCAGAGTGTGTAAAGCCACACATTAGGTATCCCACTTGAAATCGCTTCAATTACCAAATCAATAGAATCTTGTACATAGGCAAATCTGAGACCTTTATTAAATGAGTGCAGATATTGATTGCCTGAAACAAAATGAAAAATTCAAAAAATGGTAGTACTTTTGAAGTATTTACAATTTTTAAGAGCTACCTTGCACAGTTTGACAAGAAAAAAAATCAGAATAATTTAGGAAACCAATCATTTGAACTCACATGTACACCGATCAGGAGCTATAGTGAGACCTATTTTAAAAATTCTACTTTCGAAATTTTTTTTTTTTTCTTGTAAGTCCCGAATGTCTATATGGAATTCCAAATTTAGATATTCGCTATGAGGGTGGTTATCGAACTCTGGGTTGTTTTCTACAACCGACCAGGACCTCAGAGTCTATGAGGAACCTTTTGAAAAATTCGCTTTCGAAAATTTTTCCCGGAATGTCTAAGATAATTCCAAAATCCAAATTCAGACATTCGCTATTAAGAGAGATATCGAACTTGTGTTGGTTTTCTACACCGATCGGGACCTGAACGGAGGCTAATGAGACACTTTTTGAATTTCGACTTCGAAAAATTTTCCCGATTGTCTAAATGGAATTCCAAATAGACATGCGGTTTTTAAGGAGATAACGAACTCTGGTTGGTTTTCTACAACCGTTCAGGAGCTACTGAGTCTAATGAGACCATTTTGAAAATTCGATCTTTCAGTATCCGCTGCCCCCCCCCTAAATGGAAATATAATCCAAATTAGAACATGCGCTCCTCATTAAGAGGAGTATTCAAACTTGGGTTGGTTTTCCTACACCACCGCAGGAGTTATATGATTTTGGAAATTCGATTATGAACATTTTTCTAAAATGCCCGAATGTCATAAATGGAATTCCAAATTTAGATTTCGCTATAAGGGAGATATCGACTGGGTTTGGTTTTCTACATTGATCAGGGGACCTACTGAAATCTAATGAAAAACCCATTTGAAAATTCTACCTGATGAGAAAATGATTAATTTAATATACACCAGAGCATTTTAATGACAAATAATGTTTTCGAAAGTAATAAAATTGCGAAATATCAAATTTTCCATCATATATCCCAGCACGCTTTATGATTTTCTTTAACGAGACACTGGCACATTGAAAAACTAGTGCATACCTCTCAAGATTTTCGCACACACATTGATATTTGTGCATGGTGTTAAAGTTCGATATAATGGGTGATGAAGAGAATGTTTTTATAATAAAATCATCCCGGCGACATTTTTGTTTAATGTAATTAACCGACGCGAATGTAATAAATTTGGACGTGTTATTGTAAAAAACGCCGTAATGTAATAAAAATCTGTGGCGTAATTGTAATGTACAAATTTTCGTGTTAATGATAATAAAAAAACGAGGGTAATGTAATTAAAAATTAACGGGTAATGTAATAACATGGCATTTTATTCGTTGACTTAGCAGGATACGCGTAATCTACTCTAGCCATACGATTGGCCTAGTGACTCCTGAGATGTTTTTTTTATATAATATAACAGATTTAATGATTTTTTTGACAGCTGTCTTTATTACATAACAGACAAAGAACGCCACTTATTTAGTGACCTTTACATTATCATTGTATAATAATTACAATTACATGACAAACTTAAGCTCTTGCACAATAAATAAGGACATACAAGGAAAATTTGTAACATATTTAGACGGACACTTAATGAAAATGAGAAAAAGAACAGCAGCTTATGAGATCAGAAAACTCAAAAGAGTTATTTCAACTAATAAATCTTTCCCTTGAACCCATTACCCATTGCAAAGTTTTTGCCATTAGACACCATTTTTTCAAAAACTTATTTAATTGCATATTACATATTGCTTGGTATTTTAAAACATTATAATAATATTTAATCTCTTGTTTTAAAGTTTCCAGATCTGGGTGTTTTCCTATCATCTTTGCTCTATAAATATGGTATTTTGCCATTGTCATAATAAGAGTCAAAACAAAATCAAATTTTGATCCAAAAAGAATTGTCAATGGAGTCATTTTCAAATCCACGTTGGTTTTGTTGTTTATCCATAGTTTGAAGTTATTCCAAAATGTTTTTGAAACTTGGTAATCTACAAAAAGATGCTTAATTGTTTCTGAGTTGTCCTTACAAAATGTACATAAGTCATCTTCCCTCATGTTAAATTTAAGTAAAAGAACATTTGTTCCTATTATACTTTGATTAATTCGATATTGAAACCATCTATACTTCGTATCATTAGAAGACTTAAAATTAGAAGACAAAGGTTTTTCCACTCCTCATTTTCCAAACCAAATTCTAACTGCCACTTACTAACTGTTTGTTTCACTCTTTTCGACCCAACAAAAGCATCATAAAATTTTACAACCTTTACTTTGTTCAAACAAACAGTCCAAATTACTAGGTCGAAAAGGTGAAGCTAATTTTAATCCACTTAACTTTTTGATATTATAGTTGGATTGGTGGATTAAATAGCTCTAATGATACCATTATATTCTAGAATATTAGTTCTTACTCCATACATTGTATCAATTTCATCTTTTGACATGACAGTCCCATTTTCTTTCAATAAATCATTTATAAATTGAACACCCCCTTCTTTACAATGATTATATTTTATAGGTTGACCCCCAATCTTAATTTTATCATTCCACCACAAGTACTGCCTTGCAATGCGGTTAAAATCTAAATTGGAATTATTAAGAATACTTATCAATGAGGCCCATGAAAGTAAAACATCATACCAGAACTTACTGTTTATCCTATTTTTCATGGCATTAAATCGAAATAAACCTGTACAACAAATATCATCAGTAGTACCCTCCGAATCCAGTTTATTTTCAATGCATTTATATGAGATTCCACATCTGGCATTTTAACTCCCCCATACTCATGTGTTTGTATGAACTGGGCTCTTTTTATTCGATCAAGTTTACCATTCCATACATATTTGAAAATGAGATAATTAACTGCTTTAATAAAAACTTTACTCGGGCTCGGGAGCATCTGAGCAACGTAACTTAACTTTGGAAGAACCAATTATTTCACTACTACTATTCGACCCAGAACAGTAAGATTCCCTTTTTTCCCATTTGAAATAACTTTTTGCATCGAATCAAATGAGTTATCATAATTCTGTTCAACCATTTGTACCAAATTAGTATTAAAAGAAATCCCTAAAAAAATAAAATTACCATCAAAGTTCCATGTTATATTTATATTTTTACAAATTTTTGTGGTTCTATTTTTATATGCTTCTATCCCCATACAGCCACTGTTTTGTCAATATTTATCTTCAAACAAGACATCTCTCGAACATTATTCAAAGTATCAAAGGCACCTTGAAGTGACCTTTCAGTACCATCCAAAATTAGAGTGGTATCATCTGCATACTGTGAGATTTTAAAATCCATATCATTTTTGTGAATTCCTTTGATATACTGATTTCCTCTTTTCATTGCTGCCAATATTTCAGCACATAAGACAAATACATATGGCGAAAGAGGGTCGCCCTGCCTACAGCTACGTTCAATTTTAAACGGATTTTAAATATTCCCATTTATTATTACTGAAGAAAAAGCATTCTTATACAGTGCTTCAAACCACTTACAAATATCTTTCCTAAAATTGAAAGCTTTCAAAGTTTTAAATATAAAATCATGAGACACCGTATCGAATGCTTTTTCGAAGTCTATGAGTAGTAGCATACCAGGAATTTTATTAGTTTCTGTATAACTCAATAAGTCATAAAGAAGGCGAATATTTTCGCCTATATATCAATTTGGAACAAAGCCAGTTTGGTCTTCAGATATCAAATTGGGTAAAACAGATTTTATGCGATTTGCGATACAGGCAGAAGCTAATTTATATGAAACGTTCAAGAGTGATATAGGCCTCCAATTCTTTCAGAAATGTCTAGGTTTATCACCTTTTGGTAGTAGAGTAACATGGCCCTTTTGGTTCTTTTGTAGGGCCATTCTCCGATAAAGTGTTCAACTTTGGTCTCCAAAATGGCCAAATATCAACATTAAGGAATTCCTGAAAATCATTGAAAATCGTAAACTTTAATATTCTCAGAACACGGAACTGTGAATATCACAGATTTTCAGCGTGATATTGTGCACCATGGTGCAGAGTTTGACCTCAAACATAAGTACATAATTGATCTTTGTTTATTCTGTACTGGCGTAAACCACAATCAGCTGTTTAGTGTAGATTTCGAGATGCCGTTGCTGTATGTCTATTTGCGGGAGACGGTATGACAAATTTCCTCAAATATTTCATTTTTTTCACTATTTGGTGGTTTGTTTCTACATTAAAGCAGTTATATGGAATTGTACACACTTATCACTAATTTATAAGTTACTAAATGCAATTCCACATTTTCCGATTCTCTCACATTATCGCTGCTAATCCCTTTAAACAATATCCGATTTTTTAGTATAATAGCCTAACGTTAACACTGAAGTAACATATCTGAGTAACGTATCTGGCCGGCCTTAGTAGGGTTATAAACGAGAATCCCATTCTAGAAGTTTGGGGAAGAAGGTTTGAAGATGTTTTTATATAGTTTGAAGGGTGCTTAATCAGAATTGTTGGGTCCAACCTCTGGGAAATGTGGGAAACTTTGTAAAATAAGGGGGTAAAATTAGTACAGGGGTAAATTTGAAATCAGATCAAATTGTGTTTAAATGTACACTAATGTATTTGTCTCATTATATGGATTAAAAAAAGGTATAGTTTGTATAGGTTCCGACCTTTAGTTACTCGGCTACAGCCCTGATAAGGTTCAAGGTCATTCTGGGGCAAAAAAATCCAGTGCTCAGATTTTGTTGAAACCGGTGTAAAATTATTGCCCTGGTCATACTGAAGCAGAAAATTCATTTCAATTCTTTGGGGGACAGCTCTGTATACAATTTGAGGTCAAGTTTTGGTGACCCCTATAGACCCCTGTAGATCCTTGTTAAATTTTGCCCTTGAATTACGAAACCAAATACCAAACATTGTAATATAAGGCAAGACGAACAATTTGATACCAGTTTCAAC
>JAMKCH010047873.1:0-10888 GCA_023653785.1 Ophioderma brevispina
CAAAATGAGAATGAATGTAATTTGAGAATTTGGCCCAGGGCCAAGCTTCTGTGCTTTGGTATAGCGCTTACAAGTGACTCCAAGCAAGGTTAATTATATTAAGCATAAGCAGTGTTGCGCTTTTCAATATGATCTACGATGTTGTGAAGAAGTTTGTTGGTGCCTGTGCAAATATGTACTTGAATTTTTATAGAGGGAGTGTCAATTTTAAAAAAGAACAATCCCTTCTGTAAGTATAGAGAAGGAAGTTCTAAAATCAAAGTATACAAGACAATCAAAAGGGCCTACTCATTGTTGGCTTCTTTCATATTGTTGGTTCCACTTTCAATTTTTGTTTCTGAGGTTCCCACATCATGCCTGTGGAAATTGTCACAATATATGATCCTTTGTAAAAGTAAAGCATATTCTTATGGAAAACAAAGGGTTTCATGCTGCAGTGTCCTGTTTGGGACCTATAGATTGTTTTATTTTGATTTATTATCCAGACAGCATGAATTTTAGCAAATGTGTCTTTCACCCGGGGGTGCCACATGTATTCAAGGGGATATGATGTGTGAACAAGAAAACGCGTAAAAAAGGGTCTCTTTTTCCAACAGGCAATTGTGCGCTGCGTACATTTGATTGGGTGTCAAAACAGCAAAATATGGAAAAAAAAAGGGTATGTTTTTTTCGCAACCCTGAAATTTTGATGTACGCGAGATCAAAAACATCAAAAAATTATAATTTGGAAGTAAACCACATAGCAAGCCAGATAATAAGGGTAGATTATCAACAATGCATTGCTGGTTAAGGTAGCAAAAACTGACAAAAAGGCTTGTTTATGATAGCAAAAAACAGACAAAATAAGTTAAGGGTATTTTTTTAGTCGGTGGAAATACAGGTTAGGGTTCATTTCGGAAGTCCATGTTCACGCTTCATATATCCACCCCTTGAATACAACTGCCCCCCGGGGTCTTTCATTTTGTGAGAATATGTTGGTAAAAGGGGCGGCACCAGGGTAAAAATCACAGGAGGGGCAAAAAATCATGGGGGGGGGAACCTTGCAATATTAACCAATATAAGTACAAAAACCTAATTTGGGGTTTTCCTGAATTTTTGAAACTACTCCGGGGGGGGGGGGGGTGGCGTCGCCTTGCCAGCCCCGGGTGCTGCCCTGGTGTAATCTACAATATTATGCAGGCAACTTTTGATCTAGCTGGAGGCGGATTGTCAGTAGTTTGAAAGCATTTTGAACGCAGTGAAAATTAGTCCTGTGTAAATGCGGCCATGATCTGATCCTTTCAGTTCAGGCCAATCTAGGAAATTTGAAAATTGTATGTATTTACTGTAATTAAGCAAGAGTTGGCATGATTTGCTCACAATGCAATTGTTTCTAATACAGTTTTTTGTAAACTGTTGGCACATATTTTATACTATTATCAAAAGTACCTAAATGAACAGAACACCTCCCAATCTTGCAATTTTAAAGTACTTTTTGGTCCTAGACACAAACTCATGTGACAACCTCATACAAAAATTGTATTGAACCGAATTTCATTGTGGGAATGACCACTATACCTCTTCTTTATATCAAGCTAGCCCAATAGGAATATTTGCTATCTTTGAAACCCTATATGAGCATATTTTAAGTTAAACCGCCACTAATGTTTTGGGGTGCATTGTTTTGGATCGGAGTATTGTTTTGGTTCGAGGAATTTTCCCGAGGGGGGCGTCAGCCCCCCAAGGGGGCTGTACTCTAAAACTCTGTACTCTGTTACTTTACTCTAAACTTGGATTTCTAGGATTTCTGCTAACAAATTCCAATTTCCCCTACACTTCAGTTCCATGCATCATTCTTTTTTTTTTTTTTTTTTAATTTTTGCAACATATTTTCTCACCTACTATAAAAATGGAAGATCTTCGCGAGTACAGTATTTCCCCCCATACTTCATAAACGGTTACAACAACATTGACCATCCAGCGGTCAGTTTGAAATACAATCCGTCGGAGTTTTATGGCAAATCGACAACATGGATTTTGTTATTCTTGTTTACGGGGCACCGCTCAGATAAGGGATTACCCGGGATTTTTAAGAAAACATGACACTTAATAAAACTCTTGATTTGCTGGAATGTTTAATACTATCATATCGGTCTAAAAACGATAGTCTGATGTCCAGATAAATCCAATATCTGTCGATTTTTTCCACGTGTAAATGACCTGCTGTGCATTTGTGAGTCGACGTGACAGTCACAGACTTCACTGTCAGCCATGTTTCGACCAGCGTCATGATTGGGGGTACTCAATGGCATGAATTAATGCCTCTCGATAGCATGTCAGAATCTTGGAATAATTACAAAATTCATCTGGCCACAGGAGTACCACCACAAGCATGGTCTGCTGCATACAGCGTTCCGATGCGGATATGTGCTCACTTGTAGTTTAAAGGTGAGTTTGGCTGCGGGTATGCGTGGTAAATCAATGTCGATCGATCATGATGATGTCGTCTGTTGATATTGGGAACTGTATTACCTAATCATAAATAACAGAAACTGTGTATTGCCGTGTTAAGCACAAAAAGAAATACAACCACCATTATTTATGTAAGAGACCTACTTTTGCAACCTAAATTTATATGACACTTAGCCTAGCCTAACAGTTAACATGCCTAAGGTTACTTTATGACTTAAACCAACCACTCTCTGTAACATTGATTCGTCCATTACATAACAACAATGACCATGTACTAGTAATCAACCCTAGCCTGGTTCACTCATGCACTCGCATGATTTTTCCTTTCGAGCTTTTCGGATCCTACTTTATTTCTGTCCGGGCCTCTTATAATTTTAACTTAGGGCCAATTAAATAACATCATCGAGATTTTTAATACACAAGTACGTTTGTAACGTCAGAGAGGTCATGCATGCCATGGTTTATGATTTGGGGAATCCCCAGCCCAGTTCACGCAATCATGCATAATGCGTAATACTGTCAGTGTGTTGTGTCATGACTATATGGAGTGCGAGGCCCGAGGTGTGTGATTCTCATATTGATTTTTGTTTGAAAATAGTATTTATTAAAGAAAACAAGCTGTAGCTGAGGTTGTACCACTTCACCTTCGTAAGTATGGGGCCACCCCGGCATATCCGCGCCACCTGCCTGACTGGTTTACTTTCAAATTTCAGATTTGCACTAAAACTCCTCTTCGTGCATTGCTGAAACCGTGTGCAGTCAGCAAGTGCGGTTGTTACGATGATCACGTGGGCCATGGGTGGACTGCATGCAGGCAGTTTCACCCCCTCCCGTCCCACTTCTGCTCTACTTCAACCGTGTCCAACTTTAATACGTAATGACTGATGCATTGTTCGCGTTAGTTAATTGTATATCAACGAAAAAATTTATGAGAGTAGAGAACCAAAGAGCGCTAGGACCATCACTGGACAATGAATGATTGAGATGAGAACTCGCGGAACGGTAAACTGGGCAAGGCGAGTTTGAGCCATGATCAAGAGTAAGTTCGCAATGACTTGTCATCCATGCAGTGGTGGTTTGTGTAATTTGATAACTGTTCTGTTACCCATAGTCACCCATGGTTACCGTGGGTATGATAATTTAGGAGTGTTGTTACTAGCAACTTGCCGTTGTTGATGCATTCATCAAACATAGGGCTCTCGCCATTTCAGTTTACACCCCGCTGGCTCTATCAAGAAAAAATATATCCATGTTCAGGGCAATATTTATGCAAAATTTGAATCTGTAGTCTTGAACGTCACAAAAGCGAGTTATTGTTGAGCGTATGGCATCACATTGCGGGGGTCATTGGATGATACAATGACCCGCGTTGAGGAGCGTTTTATTATGTTACAAAAGTTTGCTGTAGGCGCTATCAAAACATAAGTATGAATAATTGCAAAGTTATCGGAGGGTTTGATAATTTATTAATGTTTATTGTTTTCTTCATTTATTGTTTCTAACATAAGTCTCAATTTCCATTTCAGAGATAGGTCTTCAGGGGAAGTTTTCAGACAGAAAGATTGTTCCGCTACCTTATGAATTATCCCATAATGGGTGCTTAATGGGAATCTTGCAATTAAGAGCCCCGATCTCAAGAGTCAATAGATTTTTACACAGGAGAGAAAATTTGCCTTGGTGGAATCTACACCAATAAGCTCTAAGGATGGTTCTAGCAAAAGCAAAAAAAAAAAAAAAAAAAATCACACAAAATGGAATGAAGTTTTACTTTATAGCTGTTCCACAGACAGAAAAGATTTGGATGCTTGCCAGAGGATGTTTGGAATCACTCACACAATGCATTGCAAGGTGCCTATGCTGTCCTGTACTAAACACATGTCAAGTAATTAGGGATAAAAGTGTTCACTTGAGTTTAAGAAAACACAGGACATCGTTGATAAAGCACAAAATACCCTAAGTATGTACCGGGTAGGCTACTAAGGGTTATATGTTGAGAATTGGATTTTTGTGGATCACATGACCGTATGACGTGAAATTTCCCAATTTTCTGATGCATTTGTGGGATGTTTCCTTTGTGTGAATATTCCCAGGAGATATAAATATTTGTACAGACAATTTGACTCTTCTCACATCTTGCGTTTAGATAGTTAACGTTTAGCATTTAAACACACAAACATATCTGAAACAAGTTTTGTGTTTAAATGCTAAAAAGTTAACCATAAAACACAAGTTTGTTTCAGGTATCTAAAACCATGTTTTTAGAGTCTATATAAATACACTCCTACAGATTTTTATGAGACCTCATCAGAAAATCACTTTTATGGTCAGAGAAACCTGGGTAGCCATGGGTCACATCTATAGTGAATCTAAAATACATATTTAAATAATGTTGATGCTGTGTCTATCATTGACATTAATACTAATAACTCAATTATACAAAGGTTTGTTTTAAACCTAAAAAAAATGGAAGCAGATGCCACTTTGTATTTAGAGACTAAAGGTATGATTTTGGTGACCGGTACTCTCTTTACGGACGAATTGAAATCAAGACGATACATTATTTTAAGTGGAGAACGAGGCCGGAGGCCGAGTTCTTCCACGCACAAAAAATAATGGTGTCGCAGGGTTAAATCCTTGTAAAGGAGAGTGTACCGGCTCCCAAAATCCACCTTTATTCTCATTCTTAAACATTCTTTATAATTTCGTATCTTTCAAACCAATTTTCGATACTTTACGGTTAAATACAACACGAAAGGACTGCCACCCACCCAGTGACCAAAAATCGAACAACCCGTTGAAACGCAAATGATCTACTTAACAAGACCGTAACGGAAGGCGCTTCACTAAAAATAACTTCAATACGCAGCGCGTCTACTGGGTATAATTATAAATGAATATTAAACCCGGGCGTCAGAAACCAATGAAATTGCTACATTTTAACAGATGTTTAAGAATTATTTAACATGGAGGAGGGATTGCATTAAATAAACACTATTTGTTGATGTGTATATACATTGCAAAGAAAGTCATACACTCATCTAATTGGTTATTCCAGAGGGTGTTTGGAGCCAATCCCATAATGCATTGCATGTTGCCTCATTCGATCCTGTTAATGTACTAAAACAATGGACGTAGGAATAAACAGCTACGCATCTGTCATGAATTCATATAAAAATTCACACAAGTACTAACTCTTTGTTGGCTTGAAAAGAGCATAAAGGTTCAGGTTTAAAGGCCCCCGACTCAGAGATTTCTTGAGGAGGGGCCATCATGTTTACAAACCATGTTTTGAGAAACATAATGGCTGTCCACATACTATCCACTTTGTGAAACAGCTAAGCTCAAATAGATGTCCTGCATATGGAAAATCACAGTTTTTAAAATTCCGGATCCGAAATTTTGTATAACAGTATCCTTGAAACTATATGGAATACATAAATGTTTACTGCGCATCAAAACGACAAACCCGATTCCTCTCAAAATTGGGAATTGGGCATTTTTGGGTGGCTACTGTTAGTTTAGGTAACTATTTCTAATTATGACACGACAAAATTTATTTGAAATATCTGATTTTTGTGGGATCAACTGGTCGCTATTGAGGTTAAAATTTTCCCCAAACTGATGCATTTTGGGATTGACTCATTACCTCGGGATATATCCTATAAAGTGCTGATGGAAAAAAAAATATGTTGCTAGAATGCAGGGGTATATGGTTCAGGGACAAATTAATGTGACAGTTTGGTTAGACAACTGAAGTATCGAGTGTTTCATACTGGCAGTAATAACAAAATTTCGGTGATCGATTAGGCCAAGGAATCATACACAAGTTTGTCTCAGATGAACCGCTGCTAGTTTCTTAACATGGTCTTTTATTTATTTTTTAGGTTTTTGTCACTTGAAATTAAAAAAAAAATTCAGGAAAAAATGAAAAGTGGCCACATGCCCGGCCGAAAAGTGGAAAAAAGTGGTGTCAAAAAATGCAATAAAAAATTAAAAATCACACATTTCATTAGCATTTTTCTTTAAAAAAAATGTATTTTGCATTTGCATTTTCACATTTCTTCTGACACAAACCTTTTTTTATTGCATTGTACAAAGGAAATCCATGTATTGTATTATGTTTTTTTTCTATTAGATAAGCTTGATATGCTAGGGTTCCTGGTTTTCCAGATTCACCTGGTTTTCTCGATCATCTGGCTTGAATGAACCGTAATCAACAATCAACCTCACCAAGTTTCATGTCCATACACCAACGTTTACCCCATTTGACCTCCTTTGACCTCAAATTACCCCCGATGACCTTTGATCCACTAACCAATACAAACTCGGTCTTCGGAAGGTCAAGGGGCACCCACCCACCAAGTTTCAGGAATGCGCGACCCTCGGTCTCCGAGAAAATAGACGCGGTCAGACAGACAGATGGACAGACTACCGGTATTATTATAATAGTTTGGCTCTTGCATATAAATTTCCTTTAAGGTTTTTCACTGCAAAAATAAAGGTTTGACTTATATGGAAGCCTTTTTGTCCTCTAGATACAACCCTCACTCAAATTTGTTCTGAAAAGGTTCTCTGAGTGCCAAACGACCCTACTTAACTTTAAAAGAAGCATTTTAAGTTTTACAAAACCCCTTTAAGGTCTTCAAAGAACCCTCCCAGATTCCCATAGCCCCCTTTCAGAATAACTTTGAATGTTTTTGTCCAAGAACTCACCTTAATATGAGGATTCTTGGACCAAAAAATGTTTTAAGGTATTCTGTAATGGCTCTCTAAACCTGAGAATGGTTCTTCAAAGAACTGTAAATGGTTATTTTAAGCTTACAGAACCTTTATGGTTCTTTATGGAATCATTTTTCAAAGGAGGGTTCTATAGAGTACAAAAAAATTCTAGTTTAGACTTCTATTTCTTAGAATATTTTTTTTTTCTGAAAATTCAATTTTTGCCAAATTTTATAATGAACATAAAACTGTTGATTTTGTCATGAGCCACAATAAAAATTATCATGATGCAATCCAATAACATACTTTGCATGACAAGAGGCGTTCAAGACCAGGCAGGAGTTGGTTACTAAGTAGAGTTTATATAATCAGTACAACAACATAATTAACAGTGCACGTTCATTAAATATGAACTTAAGAGATGATAATATCCACAGTAAAAACTAACAAAATAAAATAATAAATATATGCATGATATATTTGATGCGATCTGGGAAAACCTGCCACATGGTGGGAAATTTATATTTTGACTGCAGAGTTTGAAATATTAAGATTCCATAACTGCTTTAACACTTTCATTCTTCTGGATACCCACATCAAATTTCACACATTATACGATCTGACAAAAAATAAAGTACACATAAAACAGATATTTAGCTATTTTCTTTATTTTTTCAAAACTGTCTGTGCACATTGGCGGGGTTTTCCCAGATCACATCACATATCGAGGGTTGACAACCGAAGGATGTAACTCAAACTGAAAAGAAATATAAAAGAATTTTCTTTATTCTGCTGTTCATGATTAAAAACTGTTTCTTTGTTGATATAATGTTTGCTGACAGTACCATATAATGAGCTTTATGAGATTTTACTTTTGAGTAATGAAAAGATTTGCTTTATAGAAAATATTAAACATCGCACTTCTCAAAGCAGTATTACAGCAAATTAAGAACTTCTTTAATATTTTTCAGTTTGAGTTACGTCCTTCTGTTGTCAGAATGTCAACCCTCGATGTCATAATGAATACAAACTTTACCTATAAACTTTAAATTAATTATGTCAGTTTATTACAGAAATAGCAGAAAGAAAAAAAAAATCTAAAAAAAAAAAAGGGGAAAAAAATAAAAAAAGGGACCAATCATATTTTTGTGGGTGATTTTTAGATTATTTACACAAAATGTTACTATGAGTTACAATATGGTCATCCCACCAAGGACACAGTTTTCTGGGTTTGTACTTTGTAATGATAGAACTGACCGTGTGTCATCTGGGTATCATATTCGTACCGAAACACCAGGGGGTGTATTTTCTAAATCCCTGGTGAATGGAGATAACTGCAACTGTGTCAACAGGACTTGTATATTTTACTAGCTATATTGTTTGTTTTGAACCAAGAGGGGGAAAAATGAGGAATTTGTCACAATATGGTGGGACACAAATGTTTCAGTGGTCACTAAGAGAATACTATTAAAAAATCCTGTCCTCCAATCCTCCTTGGTGTAAAATATTAATCGGTCCAAATATGCAAACGTTTGATTGTTTCTGCATTGGTTGAAAAGACAAATCGAGTGGGCTTTGACACCTCCTATATATAACCCTTACTCGGCCGAGATGCAATGAGAGCCACGGAAACGTGGTACCGGTCGGAAAATTTTTCTCGTTTCATCTCGGCCGGCAACAACGATTTTTTGTCGCGCAAATTGACTCTCATATGCCCTCATTGCAATCTGGGCCGTCCTTACTCGAAATTGCGCGATGTTCCTCGTTGCAATCTGGGCCGTCTTTACGGACACTGACGCGATGTTCCTCGTTGGCACATCTGGGCCGCCTTCCCGGACAATGACGCGATGTTCCTCGTTGCACCTGGTGACGGCATTTCCCGGGAATGATGCGATGCTTTTCACTGCAGTTCGGACGTTTGCCTGCAGAAGGCTCAATGCTTTTCATCAAGCGGGTGACACTGTGTACAAGTGCCCATAGACATTTTCGATTTCGATGGTGATAGCGCCACCATGCATTTTCGATAGAGACTATTTTAATTATGCATAACGCATTCATGACGTAAACCCGAGCATGACGTAGCATAATAGCGCCAACGCACGACTATACTAGCGTATAGCGCCATCACGACTGGCGAACTATAAGCTCAAATTTCATGCAGATCATTGTGCCGTACGCAAATCCATTATTTATTTATTTATTAGTTTGTTCCCTGTTCTCATTGCATTCGCACGCGATGTTCCTCGTTGCATCTGGGACGTCTTTCGGAAATGGCGCGATGTTCAAAACTCGTTGCATCTGGGCCTTCTCCCGGAAAAGTACGCGATGTTCCTCGTTGCATCTGGGCCGTCTTCCGGGAAATGACTTTACGCGTTATTGTTACTTTACTCTAATTATCCTAATTCTGTGGTGCCGGTAAAAACCGGCGAGATGCAATGAACGCAAATTTGGCTCTTCGTTGCATCTGGGGGGCCGTTAAAAATAAAATAGATTGCACCTCGTTGCATTTGGGGGGGGGCCGTCGTTCGGCAAAACGACCGCGGTCCTGGTTAGGGTTAATGACAGAATAAGGCGACCAATTGCGCGTCTTATGTACTTTGATGGTGGCAGAACAAATTTTGCCGTGAAAATATCTGTGACATTTAAAGCTATTGAAACAGAAGTTTACTTACGTGACTTATTGTGTCCGTGCTCCAAAAAGCCACGCTCAAATAGGTCATGTTTTGACATTTTTTTTACCGTTTGTCCAAAAAAAAAAAACGCAACACTTGGTTTCAAGCGCCAGAAGTTGGAACAAAATCCCAATGTGGACTACTTGTTTTCTTAGTTGTACGGTAGATGAGACGTTAGTAATGTCCCTGAAAATTCATAAAGGTAGAGTCAATATTTTTAAAGATATGACCCCAGAATCAGGTAACCTACAGGAACCATTTCCAATTGCGGCGCTATTATTAACTAAATACGGCACTGTACATTTGCGCCCAGACCACTAATATGAATCGCTAAGTCCAACCATCATTTTCTTCTTTTTAAGACCTTTCTTGCAACGGATATTAAGATAAGAATGTTTCCATTGTTAATCACACAATAAACATGCATTTTTAACACCTTAAAAGATTGATTAAGAATGTATGATCAACAAACCAGTGGTAAATAGAATAATTTACTGGTTGGGCCAACTGAATTTACTTGACCCAAAAGTATGGGAAATATTTACTGGGTGGGCCACTTTATTTTCCCAGAACTTCCTAACAATTTGTTATTTATAAAAACAAAACAATAACGAAAAGCTTATAGTGTCAACATGGGTATTTATTAAACTCTTAAATATCTTATACCATCATCTCTGTAACAAGATTTACTCCCCGATCCTCTATACAACATCAAGACACGAGGACATTTCCGAAAGTGCACTCCATTTTTTCCAAAACTTTTTTTTTTTTACATATTTTAATTGCTTATCAATGTATTATTAAACACACTGGTGAATAAGCCCACTCTTGTCTTTATGTATAAAAAGATTTAGTATGCTTCTCTATGGGGCTGATTAGACAGAAAACAAGTCAAAATACTGTTTTTTTGGTTTTCTTTTCCGTTTGTTTGTTCAATAAACCTTTCAAACTTTCTTGGTAGTTGTTCTACAACCATCAATTTAATAGAATTTTAATATCCTCAAAAAAATCTCGTGTCTCTTTAAGTTGTATTAAGGGTATGGGGT
>JAMKCH010047874.1:0-11413 GCA_023653785.1 Ophioderma brevispina
ATTTTGAATCTGTATGACTGATTTTCATTTTTTCCCTGTTATGTGGTTGTGTTGATCCCATCAATGACCAGAGTTTTGGTTAAAAATTCCAACGACAAAGTGGTTTTCAGGGGTCTACTTGGACCCCCTTATGCACCAATGGGAGTGCAGAAGACCTAATTCACTTAAAGACACTATTCACCCGAAAGAGTCAAAATAATTACTAGAGGCAAATTGTGCTTGGAGAGCACGAATCTAGACATGTGGATAAAATGACCACTTGCTGATAACATTTGCTTATAAGGTCCGCTTATTTGCAGGAGAAGAATTTCATAGATTTTTATACGATTTTGACCAAAGTGGCTGAAATGACCACTTGCTAAACATTGATCGTAATCATTGCACCTTATAATGACATTTGACCCCATGCCGCGAGCACAAGTGCAGTTAAGGGTCTGAAGCTGCTTCATATGCATGAGTCACATGACCATACAACATTGTATATAGCAAATATGAATTTTTGAATATTTTTCACATTAAGACCGCACGTTCCCTTTTAATGACCTTTGACCCCATGCTGAGCACAACTTTGGTGAAGGGTCTAAAGCTGCTTCATATGCATGAGTCACGTGACCATGCTACTTGCATATAACAGATATAAATTTTTGAAGATTTTTCACATTCAGACCAGAAGTTCCCCCTTAATGACCTTTGACCCCCAATATAAAAAACAACGGGAAAATGCATTCCATTGCAAAGGAAGAAATTCTGCTGTGCTTAGTAATGGAGATAAAAATTCTTAAAGTTATTTAGCTTAAAACCAGAAATTACCTGTAAATGACCTTAGACCCCCCAAAAAAATACCTTGCATATTGTCACGGACTCTAACATCACAAACCGTAAACTATATAATTACTAACCAAGGTATACCAGCGACTTATTTCTCGGTCCCGCCAAGACCGGGACTCGAACCCGGGACTAACGAGCTTATACCTCGTGACATTACTCCCCATCTTTACAAGGCACGTCCCGGGCCTTAAACTCCTGCCTCCTTGATACAAGGTACGTAACTGCAGTCATTTTGATCCCACCGCTACCGCCAAATTTGTCACGAACTCTAACGTCACAAACCGTAAACTATCTCCCAGGTCTATTGACACTAACAAGCTTATACCTCGTGACAATATGTTGGCTAACATATATACATGCATATCTGAAGGTTATGTCACTCTGCTATGTTTACATTTTGAGATAAAAAATTTTGAATGTTTTTAAATATTTTTGTGACCCCCTAATGACCTTTGACCCCAAAACTGTGGACAACCCAAAGACCCGGGTTGGTAACAATGCATGTGTGCTAACGACGTCACTCTGCTATGTAATTTGTAGGAACAGTGATTTTTGATGATCCAACGATGAATACATCATGGTCAGCGTCACCGCAAGATATAAATCGCACAAAATACAAGACCTAGCCGTGCTACGCACACCGCTAGGTAAAAGTTGCCAGAATAACTTAAAAGTGAGGATATGTTGTAAAATTATTCATAAGTTAGTTTTCCAACTGAAGAATTGACATAAAAGAAAAACAGCAGTGTATTAAAGATTATGAATTTCCATTCATTTACGTTTGTAATAGATGGATCTGTACCGACAGTAATGAGTAAAATATCCGATTTTGATATAAAATTTGGATCAATTAAGCCTCACATTAATTTGGTCCGAGCTATATGCTTGATATTTTAACAACTCCTCGCGAGACCAATTAATAGTTGAGTGTAAATCCTCCAATTTATCATTATATGCTTTTGGATCTGATATTTTCCCACACTTACTCCTCAAACCGGAGATGTCCATTATTTGGTTGCCTTAGTCTTATCATTTGCAGGGTATAGTTTGGACCCTGACTTGTTACAACATGACAAACAGCAGAGTTTGGATGATTTTTTTTATTTTCAGATTTAGCGCAAACACTGAGTGCCTTTTAAATGAGCTTGTTCGATTTATCGTACGGCACCCCATCAGTACTGTGGGAAACAACTTTGCTGGTTTTTTATCTAGATGCAATAATGCATGTTGCAAAGCCACTATCAATACTGTGGCGAAATATACCCCTAAAACTGCTTTTTTTATATCTTGTGGGAATGAAAATGATTTGGGGGGCCCCCCCCTTCAAATTTCAGGACGACAAGAGAAAAATACGGTCTTTTCAAATCGTTCTAACTCTGGGTAAATCGGGGGCCAAAAGCGATCGAGTCGATCGGCACACGCACCTTTAAGTGTTAATAGACACCTAAAGTGACAGGAGATATTTTTTGCACGATAAACTTTTATCTAAATTGGCACGGGATCGATGTAACCACCTACTGAAACTTTTCGAAAGCTATACAATAGAAAACCTTAAACCTTTTATTTGAACTGTGCCTGCTATCGTAATCGCACCTATAGAAAGACCACGCTCTGATTTGGGGTCAAAGGTCATCCAGGGTCTTATGTGGGTACTTGTCCGTGCGTTTACTTATGATTGTGATTTTTTGGTGTGTTTGTAGAGTTTCCTGTACGAGTTTAGTGGGGCACATTTTCGAGGGTCATTTGGGGGTCAAGGTCATCCAGGGTCATGGGTAACTTTGGGCTTGCTTTGATGTATGAATATGAGTTTTGGTATGGGGGTAGAGTTTCGCTGTACGAGTTTAGTGGTCATGTTTATCGAGAGGCATTTGTGGTCAAAGGTCACCAGGGTCATTATTGGGTTAATTAGCATCGTCTTTGACGTATGATATGAGTTTTGGTGGGTGGTGGAGTTTCGCCGTCGCGTTTTTAGTGGTCACATTTTCGAGGGTCCATTTGGGGTCAAGGTCATCCAGGGGTCATTATTGGTAACTTGGCCGTGCTTTGATGTATGGATTGAGTTTTGGTATGGTGGTAGAGTTTCGCTGTACTAGTTTAGTGGTCACATTTTGAGGGTCGTTTGGGGGTCCAAGGTAAAAAAAAAATCAGGGTCATATTGGTAACTTGGACGTGCTGTGACGTATGGTGTGAGTTTTCGGTGTGTGGTGATTTTCGCCCACAGTTTAGTGGTCACGTTTGAAGGGTCATTTGGGGGTCAAAGGTCCATCCAAGGGTCATTATTGGTAACTTGGCTGTGCGTTGGTATGGAATATGAGTTTGGTGTTGGTCGAGTTTCGACATACGAGTTTAGTGGTCCCGTTTTTGAGGGCGTCATTTGGGGGTCAAAGGTCGTCCAAGGGTCATTATTGGATAACTAGGCCGGGCTTTGACGTATGGATCTGAGTTTTTTGGTAGGGTGTAGAGTTTCGCTGTACAGTTATGGTCACGTTTTCGAGGGGTCTTTGGGGTAACAGGTCATCCAAGGTCATACAGGGGTAACTTGGCGGTCTTTGAAGTATAAATATGATTTTTGGTTGGTTGGTATGAGTTTCGCTGTACATTTTAGTGTCATGTTTTTGCGAGGGTCATTTGGGGGTCAAATGTCATCAGGGTCTTATTGGGTAACTTGAGTCCTTGCTTCGCGTATGGATATGATTTTTGGTGTGGTGGTAGATTTCGCCGTACGAGTTTTAGGGTCACATTTTCGAGGGCCGTCATTGGGGGTTAACGTCACTCCAGGGGTCATTATGGTAACTTGGCACGTGCTTTGATTATGGATTGAGTGTCTGGTCTGGTGGTAAGAGTTTGCTGTACGAGTTTAGTGTCCCCGTTTTCGAGGTCATCGGGGGTCCAGGTCATCCAGGGGTCATTGGTAACTTTGGCGGGCTTTAGACGTCTGGATATGAGTTTTGGTATGGTGGTAGAGTTTTTCCGTCAATTTTGTGGCCTTATTTCGATGGGTCATTTGGGGGTCAAAGGTCATCCATGGGTTATTATTCGGTAACTTGGCAATGATTAATGACTGACTTAAATGTCCACTGCTAATTACGTGCGCAATACAGTGCCTATCTGAAAACATTCCATATACTGATCTAGCGGTAAACTCAGCTAAGGCGGGGGGGCCCGCGCACAGCGCGGCTCCCCGCTAGTGTTTATAATAATTAGACCTTGCATTTATTTCCTATTATTTATTAGGAACATGGAGACGTGACTTGTTTGTTCTTCACATCACCTCATGTGCATCCCACCAGATACACCCATAATAACAGCAGCAACATTAAGAGTCAATGGTTGCACGGCATATAGAATGCTGACCGATTATGTACAACTCTCCAAGGTATAATCATGTACTTTGTTTGTATTGTAACACGAATGTACCAAGTGAGTGCCTTTGTCAACTATGTTCAACTTTTTAACAAACTCATGTAATGGTAATTTTGGCAAATATCAATGCAGTCCTTATCCTAGAAGTACAGGTGCTCAATGACACTGTAATTTGTCCGTTTGAGCCGTTTTTTTTACACTCACAGTCCAGAAATCTTTGCTTGAAAGTCATCGCCTTGTGGCATTTTCTATGGTGGATGGCGAAGGCATACCAGTGAGTCCAAAAGTATTTACAGTTTGCACCTCTATCTCAAGTAAGGGCCTTCTGATCATCTGGTATAGGTTCTTTCAAGTTTAACCATTTCACTAATTAGCATTGAAAGATTTACTACCACGTTTTTGCACTTTAGGCATTTGACCATACTAACAGTCCATGGTCACACTTCCCTCTACCTCTGGAAGTGGGAATATTTGAACAACTAATGTTAAACATATCTATTTAAAATTTCAAGTAGGCCTTCTCTTTAATACCATAATGTTAACGTAAAAAGTGGTTTATTAATTTAATCATGTCTCATTATCAGAACTTTAGCCATTTACTCCAATAATTTTCCCCACAGTCTATGTAAAAGATTAGAGCTGCAAAAAATTGTTTAATCTGGTTTGGAAGAGGAACATACAAGGACAAAATGATTGATGTTTATAAGATACTTGCTAATTAAAAAAAAATTTTTAGTTACATAGGTGTTATCAAACGGTGGCCTACTTTCGAAAGTAGCGTTTTACCAACGAAAATTAATTCATCCTCATTAACGCCTCTTAACAACGACGCACGTCCACATGGAACTTAACAACGATACCCTTCCAAAGTTTCCAGCAAGCGGCCTTCATTCTGTCATTGGTAAATAGCGGAAGTATCGCGCCGCTCGTGCTGACCTTACGGTTAATTGCTTGGAACCCCGCGAAATCTCAACCCATTGTAAACAATGCCAAATCACTGATTTAAATCACTTTTTTTGTAAAAACAAATAATTGACAAAATAATTTGTTAAAGACAATTTTAATACTTTAAATCAACTACTTTTATCAAAATAAAAGATTTAAACCACTTAAGCATTCAGATACCCTCTACATGGTTAGCAATGACACAATTTATGTTTTAAAATAATCATGATTGAAACCTTGATGTGTGTGATCTAAATTAAAGTTTCTTTTTGTAATCGAATTCAAAGTTCTTGTAAGATACTAGTGAAACATATTTACAGTATTACAGTACCATATTTGACCTAATAAATGCCCCAGACATTTCAGTAGCACTCACTAGGATGACCTTTTTAAAAGTTGGATTAATCTTAAGAACAAAAATTCCTCAAAATACTGCACAAACTCATGTAAAAGCCAACAGCCAGTTGATGTAACAATTTATCATCCCCAATTAACTTATTTCAGCACTGTTTTTGCATCTCAACTCACTTATTTGGCAAAAAGGAAGGTTCCGGATGGAGCCCTAATTAGGGACTACTTTCTACAAGTTAAATAAGTGTGGAGCGCTAATTAGGTCAAATTCAGTATTGAACAGAGTGCAATAAAAATTTTAAAATAATAGATATAATTATTTTTTGAAAAATTGGTTTGGTAGGTTTAAAAAAAAAACATAGTTCAGTCCCTTCTTGACTTTTGCAAGCTTTCTCTTATAAGAGTCTGATATTTGTCTGAGACTCGTGAGTTTATTTCATGTTCAGTGCTTTGAATAAGAACACAAGTTTAGCAGCCTTAGCTGTTCCAAGACGGTTTCTTAGCTTGGACTGAACCAGGCCATACGAGCTGAATACTCGTTCCACACCAGAGGATGCAGCCACAGCAGATAGCAACAACTTCATCACTGCAAGATTGGCTTCCTGGATACCTTCATGTGACTGCCACGGGTTAGATTTCCATGTTTGAAAGAATTCTGGATAATTCCATATTATGAAACTTATAAAAATCAAAAAATCCTATTTAAATCAAAAAAATCTGATTTAAATTTAAAAAATCCGATTTTTTTTATTTTTTTTAAAAATCAAAAAAATCGCCAACCCTGACTCTCCAATTCACATTAGGGGTTGTCCTTGATATCTTCATCCCAGAGTAAACTTTCAGTATAGTCACTTGACCCTGGGACTTGACCATACTTGGTTTCAACTTTTAGACTTTCAACTAGCAGTGGTTATTTATATATTTCAAGTCATTTTCATCTTCTTAGGACTCTTAGTTGTGGGAGTTATTAGCTGAACAATACTTTAGTCAGAAAAAGTATGTAGGGCCTACCTTTCCTCAACAAACATTTGCTATACATGTACATGTAGAAACATAATTTGTTTTTGAAACATATAAATATAACAAATAGTGAATACTCTCTATATACATTTATCACAAAAACTATGATCAGGCCCTTAGACTATTTAAATTATGTATCTTATTTAATGTGGCAATGAAATATTGTAAAAATAGACGACTATATAGCCTATTAATAGAGATTCAATTGTCTTTTCACACTATATTTTATCGTATATCACAGTAAGAGAAAAAACTTCTACTACCTATTCGATTTTTCACTTGATCTTGGAGAAAGTGTAATGACACTGTGTGAATATTTTTTTGTACCCAATTTGTATTCCTGGCATAAGAGTAGAGACCCACGTGTAGGCATGATACGTTCCCTTTTCACGTTAAAAAAAGGCTGTTTTGTGTTGTATTGAAAGTATGTTTGCGAAAATAAATGTACGCGATTGTAAAAGGGTCCATTTTTGTCGACGAATTTTGACCCTCAATATTTTTGAAAAAGGGTATATTTTTTTTGAATACGAAAATGTTGAAATCCTAGAAATCTTACTAATTTCTCGCTTAATTTAATCCAGTGGTTATAAAAAAATATTTTTGTTATGTTTTGCCCCAAAATATCAACAATTCAGTCCCTGGGACAGTCCGCTGAAAGTTTCAAGGCGAATAACCGTTTGTTTATCATCATGTCATCGTGTAAGCAGGGGCCTTCCAAGGTCTTTGGTTACTCCAACTCTTCCCCAGGTAGAGGACCGGCTGCATCCATGGGTCTTATTATCAAGCGAGTATCATATGCAGCCGTCTTGTGGAACCATCAACAAGCAGGGTAATCTTGAATCATCATGGGTGATGAAATAAAGTCAAGGCAACGTTTGTCTTCGGAAATGCCGCGACTGCGATGATTGGTGTGGAATCGGGGTCAATTTAGTGTGCGTATTGCGACTGTCCTCCCAGGCAGATAAATGTTTTATATTGAAAAATGCCTTGACTTTTCTTCTGAATTTTTAATTTTGCTGTATAAGAACCGTCATGATAAAAGGAGCTAACTGTTGTACGTAGCTTGTTGCAGGTTGTGCGCAATGCAAGCCAAAGCATTTAGTGACTACTCCTGAATTGTTCAACAGGCATTTTTTATCGAATTGTTATTTTGAAATTGGGACAATTCAATGTACTTTTCGGTTAGGTTTTATTATTTGAATGCAGTGTACTTTTCTGTTATTTGTTTTCCTCATAGCTTAGGCTTAAAGATGGTATTAGAACAGGTAAAAAGGGATAAGCGTTCATCTTTTGAAAAGAAATAGTTTTGGGTGGTGTTCTTGAAATGTACAAAAGGGGGTGATTTTGGAAAAGTGTACTTGAAATGCAAAAAACAAACAAGTGTTGTTTAAAGGTTAATTTGACCCGTTTTCAGAAAAAAGGGGTCAAAAATTGATGAGAATGTATTTGAAACTACGCGGAAAAAAAGGGCCCGTATTTTTTGACTGGGGACCGATCATGCGTACGCCTTTGAATAGGATAGTGACACCAAAGGGGTGAAGAGACCATGTTTTACCTTGTACAAAAGTACAAATTCGTGGTTGTGTTCCATTTTACAAAAAACGGATTTTCACCTTCGATTTTCTGTTAATATGAAAAATCAATGAAAAACAATGAAAATGACCATACACAGTCTAACGTCCTGTGGAGAGAGATTATAGCAGTCATTGAATCATGGAGTGTTCACAAAAGGTGGCCTTCCACGCCTGACTCGTCGGTGTTTAATAAAAACACATCTCGAAATTACAACAGACAATTTGACAGAACAACGGCATTTGAAAGCTACCCACCGAAGGGACTGTGCCTTTGAAGGGTGTAAGGTGATTTAAGATCATGTCACAAATATATTTTGTTAATTGACAAAGAGGGCACTTTTTCACTTAAATACAAGTTTTTTGAGTGATCAGGCGTAGGATCCTGCTGATCATAAGCACAGGGTTTTACATGCATCGTTGATGCTCTCGTTTTGGATTGAAAAGGAGCGGAACATGTCAATGGACAATTCATTAAATAATTTGGCACCAAAAAAGGGGGTTTTAGCAAAGCGGGGAAAAAACCCAAGGGGGGAGTGGGAACCACCCCCCCCCAATTCGGTAGACAGGGTTTTTTTTTTTAAACCAAACTTGGGTCACAGGCGCCAACATGCAACATCGCCCATTTTTTGATGATGTCAAAGGTACATACCAAAGTCAAAGGTCATATGAGGTCAAGTTTGTAAATAAAATAGGTGAAAATGTAAACATGATGTCAATTTGAATGTTGAAGTTCAATTGGAACCAAACTTGAGTCATAGGTTTTTGCAACATGGATCCTCATTTGTGCTGACGGTCAAAGGTCACATGAACAAGGTCAAAGGTCATTTGAGGTCAAGTTTGTAAGCGGGAAAATGTAAAATTGACCTTATTGAAAAGTTGAAGTTCAATGAACCAAACTGGTGTATGGAGTTAAATGCAACCATCATTTGTTTATGAGGTCAAATGTCACATCTCAAGGTCAAAGGTCACATATCAAGGTCAAAGGTCACATATCAAGGTCAAAGGTCACATATCAAGGTCAAAGGTCACATATCAAGGTCAAAGGTCACATATCAAGGTAAAAGGTCATGTTAGGCCTATCAAACCGCAAAGGCGGGGCGACCACGGCGGGTCAAGTCCGTGTATTTTTTAAATCCTTAGAACCAATGAACTGTCTATACACCTTTAACCCCTGTGAAACATTTATCAAAATTTACCCCTTTTATTTAACCTTATACTTTTACCCCCCTTCCCTATCTCAAAATGCTCAAGGATCATGAAGGATGACAAAATTGCAGCATCAAGATCGGAATCCAGTCAATGTCCACAGAAACCTGTCGAAACTGTTTATGCAACTTTTTGCAAGGTCATATGGCCTACCACAGGACTAAGGGTAATGAGACAAAAGTAGCTTGCTTCGGATATGAAATTTTTTGACACTTCGGTAAAATATGAGGTTCTGGGGACAAGGCTTGGGCCATGTCACTTGCATTACTATGATCAGTGGCATGCCAGTGTACAACAGATTTTGGAATAGCGAATAGCTAGTGGTTAGTTTATTCTTGGCTAGGTTTGTCCTCTGTAAACAAGTTGTTTATGTCATTTACCAATTTTCTTATCTTTTTGTGAAATTTCAGAAAAAAGTTTCTATAGCGGGTTTTAATTGATGTATTAATATATAGGTTACTGAAATACAGTTGGCACAAAAGTACTCTGCATGTTTTTTTCGACCAGTCTTTGCCAAAGTCCCTATAATTTTGAAAGTTTTTTATTTTTTGCGTTTTTTTTAAAATATGTTGAAGATATATCATTTAACAACCTTCTTTGTAAAAACACAATGATGAACCCCCCCAATTCAAAAGTTGCAGTTTTTCAGAGTTTTCAATGGGCGTTGCAGTGACGCGACGAACGAACGCGCTGAGCACAGAGGCAAATATTTGCAAAGTTAGGCTTTTCTTACTCATTTCTTACTCTTTGCATAAAACTGAAACACTGTATTATGCATTGTACCACACAGTGACCATTGAAACAAAGCAAGTTTGTGCACGCTTTTTCACAAGTGGAGGTGTTACATGAAAGAGGCAAGACCTAGGTAACATGGGTATATTTTAAAACTTTTAAAATGATCGAACTTTAGGCCCAAACAAAAAAAAAAAAACTTTTACTGATCGTAAAACCGTGCCGACTGTCTATATTTTGAATTAAAGCAGGCTTTGTTTTAATTAAAAACAATTTCTCTCATGATCGAATCCTCCCATTCAAAATGTTGGCCATACTAGTCCAAGTGCATCTGTTTATGGCAATCTACCACAAATAGTGAAGAATTTGATGCAATTTGAAAAAAAAAGTGTGCGAAGTAGAATATTGGAAAATAAAAATTGTTTCAAAAATTAATTGTTCATATCCTGTTGTGACATGATGAAGGAAATATTTTGTTTTCTAATTTTATGTTGATTGGGTGTTATTTTAAATTTGTAGGTGACACTATTATTCACAATGGCAGCCAATAGTGGTGTAGGGCAGGCAGTAAATCCGATGGCGCTGTTAGGGGTATAAATCTATCAACATCATTAGAGATAGGTAAGTATATAGCAGTAGGAGTCCCTTTCATGATTAGGCGCCACTTTTGAATTTTGTCTTTTCCTTTTCCTTCCTAGCATTTCAAATTATGGGCTAGAGATCATTCTTGGTGGTTTTTTCCATTCCTCTCCCTATGGGCCTCTACCTCACATAGCTTAACCAACTTGCTCCTGTCACAAGTTTTAGGTGTTGGTGATATCATAAACTGCCTAAAATGACCATTGCTGGTGTCAACTGGAATTGAAAGGTCATTTTGTGGCAAGCTGCCATTCTTCAACCCCAACATTTTCCCTATTCCTCCTACTTTATTTTTGTTGGAGAATAAGTCCCAGCTTGGTATAAGATCAAAAAAAAGGAAATAAGCTTTCTTGTATAATATGAATGCCCAAATCAGTGTGATGGATGTGACAATTGTCCATTCACTTTTACAACATTTTAAAGTGGTTTTTTCTTAAACAACATCATTATTTTCGTGTTACAAAAATATTGTGAAATTGATAATTTATGTCCTAAGATTTTTGGACTAAACATTGTTGTTATTGCTCACTCCCAATCTAATTTTTGTTTCGCAAATGGATGCGGAGCACCATTTTTTGCACAACATCCACCATATTTTAATGTAGAATTTGGGGTGTCACAAGAATCAAATATTCCACTTGTAATTTAAATTTTGGAAATACATTGGAAGAGCTTTATAATGCAACTACACACATTAGATCTACGATCTTTAAGGCTGGGCAAATACTTTTTAATTTGTCCGTTCACCTTTGTCA
>JAMKCH010047875.1:0-11712 GCA_023653785.1 Ophioderma brevispina
GAAGGGCATGGCAGTCCGATCCCACCCACCAAGTTACATCACCATAACCCTTATGGGTCTCATGTTATCGCGTTCACAAGATCGTGTTGGACGCCGCCGCCTTGACTGATAGCATAATCCCCCTTCTGCTTTTCAAGCCATAAAACCACAATAATGATACTCTGATCCCATAATTTTGAACATGCTAGGAAGGAAAAGACAAAATTCAAAAAGTGGCGCCTAATCATGAAATGGGCCCTATTCAATACCGAGCTAATATTGATGGTTAACCATTAAAACAGTAGTTTATTACCATGGGAATGAAATGGATTTGAGGGCTCAAATTTCAGGACAACAATGAGAAAAATACGGCCTTTCATCTGATATCAAAATCAATACTACTTCAGCGTAAATCAGGGGGGTCCCAAAGACGATCGGAACACCTCAGGATACAAAGCTCCCTATTCACCCTGTGTTTTTTTATTTACATTCATGTGTGCCTCGGCTAGTGTTTCATAATTTTGTGCTCAAACTACATTTTTATAATCCATGGTAGATTTTTGAATTGGTGTATACTTACTGCTTACTATATTTCTCATGCTGTTATTTATGTGTCAATGTAACACAGGAAATTTGAGAAATCAAAACTATAAATTATCAATTATACAATTCCAAAATTCAAAAATTTGTTAAAGGTTGCTGAAATTGGAAACCTATACACCTACTTTTGTCCTCAAACTAGTCCTACAAAATTGATGAAAAAACTCCATAAGTTGATTATTTATTTTCTTTGATGTATATCCGGCGCAGTTTTGGCATTAATTTTGAGAAATTATATTTGGTTTTCCTGAAAATTGTTAAATTTTCTTTTTTTCAAAATCAGGCTGAGGCACACCTGAACGGTGTACTTGTGTGTGCTTCCTATCCCTCCATAAGAGGGGAGTTTCCGTAACCTGACCCATCTGACACACTTTTTTCTGACACACTTATGAATTCGGAAACCCTTCACAGAATAAAGCACAGGTTTATTCCGTTAAGGTTTCCGAATTCATAAGTGTGTCAGATAAAAGTGTGTCATTTGGGTCAGGTTACGTAAACTCCCCCATAGGAGTGCTAAAAGCTGGTTTGACTTTTCAGTCCTATCATCACATGTGTTTTATAATTTTTTTTTTATTTTTTTTTTTGGAGGGGGTGCTTTTGTGGAATTACAAATACTTTCAAAGGATATATTGTCATTCTTACCAGATTTTGTCAAAAGGCCGCGCTGGCTTATGGTCCTTCTTGCAAACCTGGATATGTGTTTATTTACTGGAGAAAATCAAGCAAATCAAATTTAAAATACAGCCAACTATTTTTAAAAAAGTAGGGATGGTTAATGTACTTACTTGAGCCACTTAAAAATTAACTCAGTTGCACATTGACCATCCCTATTAAAATTCTTCTCCCTAAAATGCAATAAGAGATTCACAATATAATGCTAAACTATAATTTGTGTCACGGTTCTTGGCTTTCACCACGTTCGCTAAGTTCAAAGAATATAAGCTGTGGGCCGCCCCAAGACCTTTGTCCCTGGCACATGACCTTTACCTCATAAGCATATGAGGGCTCGCATGGTGCACCTATGACCCAGTTTGGTTCCACTTGAACTTCAAGTTTCATTTAGGTCAATTATTCAAAATTTTAGCACCATTTTTGTCATTTTAACTTGAGTTCACATTACTTTGACATTTCAACAGACCCTTTGACATTCAACATGACTTGACCTTTCAACAGACCTTGACCCCTCAATGACTTTGACCTTTCACCAACATTACCGTTGGACCTTCAAAACATGACCTTGACCTTCAACTTACCGTTGGCCTTTCAACATGAACCTTTGACCTTTTCACATGACCTTTGACATTTCAACATGACCTTTGACATTTCAACATGACCTTTGACCTTTCAACATGACCGTTGACCTTTCAACATGACCTTTGACCTTTCAACATGACCTTTGACCTTTCAACATGACCTTTGACCTTTCAACATGACCTTTGACCTCATCAAGATATGAGGGATCCCATTGTGCACCTATGACAGAAGTTTGGTTCCAATTGAAGTTCAACTTTTCAATTGAGGTCAATTTAAAAAAAAATTAACAATTTTGTGACACACACATACATCCACACACACACACACACACATACATACATCCACACACACGCACAACAGATTGCTAAGTGGTCCTACCAGCTATAGCTGGCGGCCCACAAAAAAATGAAATCCCTAATTTGATCAACCATATCCATACCTAAAACACTTAAGCTGAAAATGCTTTCCTTGATACTCATTTGTTCTAATTTTGTATTGGAGCATTATCCAGCCTGTTTTATATTGAAGCATAAGCAGTATTATTTTTGCCTTTCTTTTCAATTTTAAATTACTTTTGCATATGAGCATGCACATGCATATGAGCATGCACTGTGAAGAAAAAGGCAAGAACAAGAAAAGCCCATGGCATTTTGCAATGAAGCCTGCAAAAATTTGAAATCCAAAAATCCCTGAAAGATGCAAGAGAACTTGATGATCTCACCTGATTCACGATGAATACGACTCCCATACAGATGGTTGTTCAAAAACTCAAGTGCAGTTTCTTTTGTTGTTGGAGATTTGTGCTTTTCTTCAGATAGAGCTACTGCATGGAAACCTGTAACAGAAACAAAATGTAACCTGTAAGGCCAAAAATAAGGTTGTTTCCATTTTGATTTTGGAACCATTTTACTGCATTTCATTTTTTTATTTGATTTACTGAGAAAATTTGCATTTTTTAGAAAAAAATACCTCAGAGATAAACAATTTCATTTTTTTTAAACTTTATCTTTAAAAAAAGTGATTACCAAATCATTTTTGTTTTGTAAACTAATAATTTGACAGACAAAGTGGTTTGCAACTGTTTTGACATACCATTTGGCCTGTTTATCCATTTCTGTGGAAAATCCTTGGTTTTGACACACTATGTATCACACCAGAGGGTGTGTTGAGTCAATCCCACAATGCACCAATTTTGGGAAATTTCACCTCAATAAGGTCATGTGATCCCACAAATATCCTATTCTTAACACATAAAAACCACAACTTTTACGCTCATTTTAGCCTTCAAAGCTTACTACTTTTTTGCATGAACATGTCTTGTGGTTCTTGAACTTTTGGAACACTTTTTATCCCTAATTCTTAAACAGCTGTGAGAATGTAAACAATTTCATTGGCTGATGCCCGGGTTCAATTCGACAATTGAACCCAGGTAGTACGCGCTGCGTATTGAAGTTATTTGGAGGTTGAAGCGCTCGCGTCATACTGCGTTTTGCTACGTTCGCGCGCGCCTGCAAACGTTGCGTCTCGTTGCGTATGATCGTTGCGTTCAACGGGTTCGATTGTTTTCACTGGGTGGTGGCAGTCCTTTCTTGTTGTATTTAAGCCATAAAGTATTGCGAAATTTGGGATAAAGATGACCTTACATTATAAAGCTGTTAAGAATGAGAATAAAAGTACTCTCTTTACGACAAATTGAAACCGGCGACACCATTATTTTTTTGTCCACTTAAAATAATGTTATCGCCTTGGTTTCAATTCTTCGTAAAAAGAGTACCAGTTCCCAAAACCATACCTTTATTCTCTAAGTATGACATGTCTTTAGTACAGTACAATATAGGCACATTGCAATGCATTATGGGATTGATTCAAAACACCCTCTGGTATCACACATTACCCCTAGCTAAATTTGACAACACCACTTTCTTACCTCCTATGTCCAAGTAACTCCCAGTGTCCAAGTGTTCTCCATCACCTTCTTCTCCATCATCTTCATCTACATCTTCCCATTCATCAGATGACCCATGTTTGTCTTCCGTTTTGGTCTTAGGCACGTCATCAGTAGATCTGAGGAGGAGGAGGTATTAGTATTTAATGACACATCAACACTATCGTGTCATTTTAGTGTCATAAGAGACTTATATTTCATTTCATTTTATTATCAGATACACGTTAGGAAGAAAGCCCAGTTTTAGAAGCACTGAAGCAGGAGGAATCGGAGGACCCATATAAACCCTGCGCGTCCTGTATGGACTGAAAACTAAACGCACATGAATCGCAGGCCCGACTGAGGGTCGAACCTGGGACCACAGTGTGTGAAGCGTGGGAAGATCCACTGCGCTAACCCAAACCCCCTCCCCATCAGTAGATCTAAGATATTAAATATTACGGTCCTCAAATTACAGAGTGTTACTTAAAAATCCTAGTTGTAACTCTGTGAGTATGCATTGTTGCCAACAAAATGTCTGGCAAATGTGACCGACCTCCAACAAAACCCGGATAAATTCGCCAGAGCAATTTAGGAGAAAAGTCTCAATTAAATTTTGGTAAATACAATAGAAAACACTAGAAATAAAAGGCCAAATTTGGCAAAAAGGCAGTACGTGTTTACATATGACATTTTAAAATTTTTTCAGCATTTTCAACCCTGTAGATATCGAAAAATTAATATTTTCCCATTTACTGGGTTTCTTAGACTAGGAGCAGGTATATACAATACACTGAATATGTGGCATACCATCCAGCACATAATGCCTTGCATGGGCATGGTTGTCCATACGCTAGGCCCACCACTGAAAACTGTGGATTGGCATCAGGAAGGGCATCCGATCAATTATCTTTTGCTACGATAAATCCTCACACAGCAGTATTGCCTGAGGTGATGAGGTGAATCCAGCCACCCTCGTTTACGGGGAAAAACGGATTTCAAACTTTGGTTTAACTAAGTAACATATGCTCCATCACCACTGGGTCATTCCATGCCAATTGCACCAATCAAGTTACACCATCACCTCATGGATTTCTTTCCTTTTTTGGTGCATTGAAAGATATTAATGAGAAACTAAATCCTGAAATTTGAGCTCCAATTTGAACTCCCCTGAGGTGATGGTTTACTCGATTGGTAATTGGCATGGAAGAATGACCCCACTCCATCACAAACCACTCCACCTCCCAAAAGGACTATGTCTGCTATTTGTCTACAGAATTACGACATAGTTGATCATCCTTTCTATTTCTGTTACTTTTGATTTTAAAGGGGCATTTCGTGATCCACAGCCTCGTTCCCCCGACTAACCTCAGAGGGGTTGAGATTTTTATACAACTTGAAAACCGTTGGCCTAAGTATTATATGTAGGACGAGGGCCAAAATAGGGCCCATACAAGGTAGACAGACAAAGGTGTGTCGAAACTGCCTGGTTACTGCGCGTGTCAAACATGTTTTTAAACACATGGGAAAAAGCCAGGGATCGATCAATGATCGACCAAGACAGAACCCCGCCACTGTGTCTCAGTGCCGTCCCCAAGGGACGTTAAGAAATTTCCACTGAAGTTGAACCAGTTGCTGCAGTGTATTGATAATTTTGAAAGCAGTTAACGGTATGCATGTATGTAATACCGTGTGATACAATGTTGCAGCCCTGTTGTATTTTGTATTCTGTGAACAATAGTATCCAAACAGATTTAAATAAAAATGTTGATGCGATCTACTAGGTGTGATTCGTGTCAAATATTGGTATATGGTCAAGGCATTTTTTTTCATTTTGTTAGGATGTAGTATTTTGTAGACAACATTCAATATGTTTAGCTCTGTCAACAAATAGTTTTTCGCATCAATTTACAAGTGCAAGTTACCTTTTATTACCATATGTTAATCAATTGCGTTAGTTACTGAAGATGTGGTCAAACATAATAAAACTAAAAATTGAGCTACAATGACATTTTTTAAAAAGCGAATAAAAATAGTGCCTATATTTATGAGTTTTATAACACTTAAGCTCAATGATAACGCGTATTTATTCATTAGGATCTTAATATTTATTTCTGCTCTTCAGAAGTTTGTATTTTAGCAGTTACAAAACTAAATAGTGATAATATGTAAACTAGCCTGTCATGTGGTCATATGAATTGTTAATCCAGTGTCTTTTACCATTACAAGTTAAATATTCTTTCCATATTACAATGCGGCAACACTAAACACAAATCCCACAAGTGGGAGCAACTAGAGTACAGATTGGCCTTGGACCTGCCTGCGGTAAACTAACATATGGTGACCTAATTTGTTGGATGTAAAAAAACTTTGGAAAGTGGGTTGACTTGAGGTCATTATCAACTTGGAAACAGACAGGCAGTCCAAGGTTAGCGAGACATAATTTGGCCCGGGGTCCTAGTGCAACATCTTTTGTGCATTCCATCTCTAGAAGAAATTTGCAATTTTTCTGTAGACAGCATTTAATCATTAAATACTATCTTCTGTAGACAACATTTAATCATTAAATACTATCTTCTGTAGACAGCATTTATTCATTTAATGTTATCTTCTGTAGACAGCATTTATTCATTTAATGTTATCTTCTGTAGACAGCATTTAATCATTTAATGTTATCTTCTGTAGACAACATTCATTCATTTAATGTTATCTTCTGTAGACAGCATTTAATCATTTAATGTTATCTTATGTAGACAGCATTTATTCATTTAATGTTATCTTCTGTAGACAGCATTAATCATTTAATGTTATCTTCTGTAGACAGCATTTATTCATTTAATGTTATCTTCTGTAGACAGCATTTAATCATTTAATGTTATCTTCTGTAGACAACATTTAATCATTAAATACTATCTTCTGTAGACAGCATTTAATCATTTAATGTTATCTTCTGTAGACAGCATTTAATCATTTAATGTTATCTTCTGTAGACAGCATTTAATCATTTAATGTTATCTTCTGTAGACAACATTCATTCATTTAATGTTATCTTCTGTAGACAACATTCATTCATTTAATGTTATCTTCTGTAGACAGCATTTAATCATTTAATGTTATCTTCTGTAGACAACATTTAATCCATGATTATCGTCTTATGGACAAGGGTCGCACTAAGTTGCGCTTTGGCGTCCAGGACGCTCTTTTTGCAATTTCGGACACGTAAAACTACATTTGATTGAGCTAATGCGTCCAGCTGGACGCGCAAAAAATTCCCCGAAAAAATCACTCCCGACTTAATCAAGTATTGACATTTTCCAAGTACACTCAGCAAATGATAAAATTCCATGATGAATTTGCCACTTTCGCGTTGCATAAATCCCAAAATTCGCAGTTACTATTTTCATTTGAGTTAAAGTTCGTAAACATGATGACACATTCTTGGGACGAAACTCTCCTTCATAAACTGCCGCCGGACCCACGTTAGCCACTCAAAAAAAATCATCGCTACCTAAAGTACGGTTCAACCAAATCAGCAAATGTAATGAGGCGATCAGTCTGAAACACATTTTCGGCGCAGAATGCACAGGAAAATGGCGGTCGTAACGAGAATTCGTCTTCGGCGCATCTGTACAAATACAAACCTATGGAAAAATTTTCTAATACACTTGAAAGGGCGCTTGTTTTGTTTGTGATTATTTTACGTGCAACTTCCCATATAATTTCTTTCGTTTGCACCTTTCCACAAGATGCAAAAACTAGTTTAGATTTTTAGTGAGCGGAATAGTTTTCCTGTTTATCAGTGGACGATTCAGATAAATTTCAAACACAAAAATTAGTTAGTAGAGCGATGTTTGAAGGTCTACTCAAAGCCAACATTTTACAGCTGCAGCTTACGCTTATAGTCTAAATTGCAATTTCAATTGGTTCACGTTACGTGGACCAGAGATCTGGACATATCAAAAATTGTCTATTCAGGTTTATCATTAGCGTGACTAAATAGTAAAAATGTTCAGGACTTTATTCGAAGTCTGCTGTCCAAGATTTAGTTTCAATGAGATACTGAATGGTCCATGCGTCCTATGAGCATGCAGTGGGGTGCCAAAGTGTTACTTGCTTGAAACTACAAAAGATACATATTTTACACTAAATGAGTAACTAGGAGCTCATTTGTGGTTTGTATGCATTATATGTCCAGCAGCTAAACTCTTCAGGAATTCTCCACCAATGAAGTCTTTTACGTGATCCACTCACAACAATACTTGGTTCGGTAATCTTATAATTCTCTCCACTGACCGACCCGAAAATGCTGAATGGCCACGCCTAATTTTGGGGTCACGCCCCTTGACTGCGACTAACTCAGTAGACTGGCTGTATCTACAGACCGTTGACCTAGAAGGTTGAGAGACACTCAAAATATGCGGATGGCCCACATTATGGGGGGTCAGAATATATTTTTATATCCAAAAGTCAAAGGTTGTTAGATAATTGTCAAAACTGATTTCACCATACTGCGCACTATACAATTATGAATGAATCATAAGGTTTCATACCAAAACAGGAAGGGAGGTCACAATACACCTTGGATTTTGCGCTAACTCTCTAGGGAGATTTTTGGGGTAGCTAAGGGTAGGTCACAAAAAAGAAATCATTTGCCTTTCCGTTCTCAATGGCCACCGCCCTCAAACTTTGTGGACTTGAGCAAAATTGGGTAATATTAGGTGAAAACGGTTCATTGTAAGTGATGTTATAACAGTGTATTGACTCCACAACTCAATCAGTGTTATGACGTTGTATGCACAGAGCTATTGACATTGGATTTCAACTGGGATTCTTTAATCAGCATTTTAATGTTACTCTTCGTTTATGCGGGGGTGGGGGGGTCAAAATGGCCAATCGTAAAGTGAAAATATATTGGTTTTTTATTTTATAGGGACATTAAGTTAAGTTAAGTTATAGTCCACTCAGCAGCAAAGTTAAATGCTAATGGTCTTGAAAATGATCTACAAGCACTAACTGCACGCTGTGACCATAAAACAGGCAAAAAATGAAGACCCCCCCGTATTCATGACTGAAAAAGTCACTAGAATACCTGAACTTAGACGGCACGCCGAGTGGTGGGAAAAGCGAACTTACACCCAATGTCATTTTGTAGGGACTAATGGCAAGGGTATAAGAGCTGCTGAAGGGGTCTTTAAATATTCTAAAATGCACGAATACCCTAAAGTTGGGCCCTCCTTTGTGGCTCAAAATGAAGAAGTCGATAAATTACCCATTTTTGTAAGACGCACTACCATGGCGTTAGCCATTTGAGGAGGAAACCCCACACACACACACCACACACACAATCAAATCGAGGAAGGGGAGCCAAAAATGGAATGAAAAAAGAAGAAAAAAAAAAGAGGAGAAGAGAAAGGGGAAAGAAAAGAGAGGAAAAGCGGGAGAATGAGGAAGAGGGAGGAAGAGAATGGGCAAAGAAGAAAAAGAGGAAAGGTGGGACAAGAGAAAAAGATGGGGAATGACGGAAAAAGAAGGAAACGGGGAAATTTGTGCTTTGAAACAATCCTTGTAGCTTCTAAAGATGGCCAAACCCAGGACCCCTTATGGGAGCTACGCCCCTAGGACCCCACCCCTCGTAAAATAATCATCCCTCACGCAAGTACAAGAATCGGGTAATCTGCTGATTCCCCCCCCCCCCCCCACACCCACTCCGAGGTCAGGGTTGGTGTGCACTACAGCCGCATGGTACTGTTAGAGATAACGTAATGTAATTAAAATGGGGCTTGATAATCTTTATGTAATAAATTTAAATGTGAAGAAATCTAAATTACGAACCAATTTCATATTCTGATATATTTAAAGAGTGCTCTGAAGCATGCAATAATATTATCCCTACTACATGGCTCGTCGTCTCAGTTTTCAGTTTGGTAATTTTAGCGACTTTTTTTCTGCGGAGCAGAGGGGGAGCACTTTTTTTGGCATGAAATCTTTTATATTATTGCCTTTTTCATGGTCACATGCATGCATCAGTTCGTGCTTTTTATTTCATTTAAAGACCCTTCGACAGCATTTAACTCTGCTATTACGGTCCCTTTAATAAAATTGATAAACATATATTTCCACATTACGATGTGTCCATTTTTGACCCCTCCCAATAAAAAACAAAGGAGAAAATTCAATTCTGACTTATATCCAAATTGCGATTCAAATGGTCAATAGTTATGTGGCAATACAAACGTCCTAACTAGCTTTAACTGATTGACTTTTTGAGCAATAGACTGTTATAACGGTATTCAAAAAAAGCACGGTTGTCACCTATACATACATTACCCATTTTGCTCAAGGTAACAACATTGTATAAAAAAAAAAACAACGGAACTGCCGTTGTGAACGGAAAGGAATATGAATTTTCTGGTTGTGACCTACCCTTAGTTACCCTAACAATTATCCCTGATGAGAGTGGAGAGCAAAATCCAAGGGTATGGTGAACTCCCTCCTGTTTTTTGGTATGAAAACCTTATGAATTCATTCAATCTCTGTATAAGTGCGCAATAGGGTGAACACAGTTGTTTGATAATTATCTTAAAAACCTGTTGAACTTTTTGATATATAAATATATTACTGACGCCCCATCATGTGGCCATTCCGCACATTTCGAGTGGTCTTATAACCTCTCGGTTACAAGCACTTACAAAAGTCACGGTTTTCACCTAATAGTCCGCGGCTATATTCCCAATTTTGCTCAAAGTCCACAATTTTGACGGGCTGGCCATTTGAAGAACGGAATGAATATGAATTTTATTTTTGTGACCTACCCTTAGATACCCCAAAATTTATCCCTGGGAGAGTTAGAGCAAAATCCAAGGTGTAGGTGAACTCCCTTCCTGTTTTTTGTCATAAAACCGTATGAATTCCATTCATAATTGTCTCGTGCGCATATGGTGAAATCAGTTTTTTTTAATAAAATTTCCAAATTATCTTTGACTTTTGGATATAAAAAAATAATACTGACCCACCATAATGTGGCAATTCTGACATTTTGAATGTCTCTCAACCTTCTAGGTCCAATCGGTTCGTAGATACAGTCAGGCGGACTTCGGTCAAAAGGGGCGTGACCCCAAAAAGGGGAGTGGCCATTTCAGCATTTTCGGAGTCAGTGGGAATTATGTATACCACCCAAATATTGTCCCTGGACCTTCAATTAGTGGCATTCCTGAAGAGTTAGCTATGGACATATATGCATTACAAAACCACCAATGAGCTACTAGAGTAAGAATAAGTCATCAATTGTTCTTCAGCGACCCTTAAAATATATATTGTTTGTTAAAGCTGAAAAATGTAAGGAAGACATAATATGCAACTTTTATGTTATATAACAGGGTGCCACAGGTGTTCTATAGGTGAAAGTGAATTTGGTAAAAAAGTACAAAATTGGTAAGAGTGTAATTTGTTACCTTCAATTTTGTATTGATAAAACTCCTTGGATGTGTAGGGGACATCAAAAGCCTTCAAATAAAGAGGAATTGTAACAATGAAATATGGTGCCTTACTGAAGTTACAGGATGTTCAAAAAACATTTAATTTTTTGCTTTTTTTTCAGGACAAACATTAGTTCAAAAACTGTCTTAAATCAAAGATCCTACAGAAGAAGGGGGGTGGCATTTTCATATTGTATTCCTCATCAAATTTCCTCATCTGAAAATGTATACTTTTTGCTGGGGTAGCGATAATTACTTAAAAAGTTATTCCACTTAGAAAAATTTGAGCGCATATAATAACACCACCATTGTACAGGCATCAGTTCACGAATCCGACGGGCGGAGAGTTCACGAAAGGACACCATCTACGTCGCCGCCATAGCTGGGGTGGGCATAGAAATAGTTGATACAGTAGCGTTATGGGTTTTGGCTGCGGACGTGCACAAATTGAAAAAACATAATTTAGCTTACCTTTTTTTG
>JAMKCH010047876.1:0-26902 GCA_023653785.1 Ophioderma brevispina
AGCCTTTGAAGTCAGTGAGTTTGTCATAAGGGGTTTTTCTTTTTTTGTTATCTTTTTAATATTTACACACTTTGACATCCGATTGGCTGGGTTAAACCAGGAAATTTGAAGATTTTTTTTTTTATTTTGTTTTAAAATTTTCAGGTTTGCATAGAAAGATGGGAAATTTTAAATCATATTTTCCCCTGCAAGGTTCATCAAATGAGGTTAATTTCTATTTCTTTTGCCCTACAACCAGTATGCCGACCAGGGATCTTGTATTGATGGTGGAGGCACGTTTTCCCCAATTAAAATATTACTGACCAAATTTTGACTAGTATATGCATTTTCATCATGATTTTTTAGGAATTTCAACTAACTTTATCCTAGCTATTTGGGCCAAACTAGACAAATTAGGCTAATTCTCACACACTTTGTATGAATTGGGGGGGTCATTATTTATGCCAGGGGGTTACACCTTAACATGATCAAATAGACCTTCCATACCTGTCTGCAGCTTTTTTTATACGATTACACATTTTTTTCAAACATTTTAAGATTATGCATTATTAATTACCATAAAATTATTTGAAATCAACATGAAAAATTATTCAAATGAGTAAAAGCAAACCCCCTCAGTTTTTCAACATTTAGGAAATTCGGGGGTTTAAAGAATAAATTGCATAAAAAAGGTTTTTTTACCTATATGAGTTAATCGTGTAATGTTTCACCCATCCTACGATTTTACCCTGGCATCGCCCCTGGTCTCTGGGTCTTAGGTCAATAGTTTTTGAGATGTTTTTTCTCGAATGTTGTTCTGCAGTTATTCAGGAACCCATCTCAAAAACTACTACACGTGTTTAAAGGGATATACAGCAATTTGCTAATCCAAAACATTGAAAAAATTATCAAAATTCATATTTTTGTATTTTTGTTACTGGCGTGGATATGCGAACATAACCTGCAAGTGGTTGGCTTGAAATCCGTGGATTAAAAACAAGGCAGTACTTTTTATCTGATTCTGTAATTTCTATACGTGTGTATCAAAATTCCGACTTGAGATCAAAAAAGCCATTCCTGGTGAATATCCCAGATTGTAAGCGCGATATCATGCACCATGATCAATACAGTTTGACCTCAAACTCAAACATTACTGATCTTTGTTTATTCTGTACTGGTGTAAACCACAATCAGCTGTTCAGTGTAGATTTTAAGATGCCATCGCTGTATGTCTCTTTGCGGGAGTGGTATGACAAATTTCCTCCAATACTTATTTTTTTCACTATTTGGTGGTTTGTTTCTACATTAAATCAGTTATGTGGAATTGTACACACTTATCCCTGATTTATAAGTTAAAAACATGCATTTCCACATTTTTTTTATTCTCTCGCATTATCGCTGTTAATCTCTTTAATACAACCTGCAGACTCTACCGTGGTGGAAAGGGTTAAGAATTGTCCGAAATGATCTGTACATTTGCTAACTGGCTGTTGCCTCGGGACTACTGCCCAGTGCTGCAACCCCTTATTTCCCTGTATAAGTTCACCAACTCATATCGAGTCCTCAAGACAGTGATCAATTATGACAGTTATAGAACTCGCAGAAGTCGTTCTGTATAAGTGCAAGTCAAAATTATGCCGTATCCAACTCCATGTCTTGCAATAGTATTGCCAAAGGTAATTTTATTTCATTTTGTTATGGCCACAAATTGTTATCATCATCACCACCATCACCATTGTCATCATCATCATCATGATCATCATCATGATGATCATGATGATCATCATCATGATCATCATCATTATCATGAATTTTACCTATTATGAGAATGAAATTTGATTTTATTTTACATATCCATATCCATATCCAGGGCTTTGATCACTCACGATGGAGGAACCCCTCCCTAGAATGCTTCCACAATCTCTATCTTTGGCCATTCTTGTCTAAGTTGGACCAAGTTGTTTTGTCATTTCGTCTCTCCATCTGGTTTTTGGACGTCCTGGCTTTCTGGTCCATTCTCTGGGGGTCCACTGTCACTCTGTTGGTCCACCTGTTATCTTGCTGTCTAGCAACATGGCCTGCCCATCTATGTTTGGCACTCCTAATGCAGTCGATATTATTTTACATACAATATGAAATTCTGACATTTTGCCCAACAATTATGTAAACTTTATTGTAAAATTTGCATATCAGTTAATTTTGACTCACAATTGAGACCAGACTTGGATCCACTTTTGGGTATTAGACCAAGCTACAGTTTCTTCACACTCAAATCACTGCAAGAAGACCCCTACCCACACTTAATTGAAGCATCCCTCCATCTATCTAATTGGGATTTACACTGAGTTCATGGAATTAGTCAAGGGTCTCCTGGAGTCAAACTTTAGTAGCTCCCACTGTGTAGCACAATGAGGCCTTACTGAATTGAGATGTGTAATTTAGTAAATTATATTGTAGTTCTGGGATTACCTCTCAATTTAAAGGGGGATCGCCCAATTTAAGTATATACAATTTTAATCTTGATTGATAAAATTGCCTTCACCCCATAAACCCCATCTGTTGAATTTTGTGCCAATATTTCCATCTGTTTTCATGTGAGAGCCCAGGTGTTGCTGGCCCGGCCAGCGATTTCGTGCCCAAATGAGTCTTGGTTTGATGACGTCATCGCTACATCCTGGACTTGGTGAGTGCATTTTTCTCACTCAGTGCTGTGAGATTTTGTCTTAGGGATAATTATATATGGCTAATGTTACAAGCAAATTGAATTTTTATGAAAATTGAGACCACCCCATATTCATATGGTCACTGAGTATACACACACCAATTTCTGTAATGTATTTGGAGATATCTGTCAAATTACAGCTAAAATACCAAATTCTTACATGCTTTGCACACATTTCAGCATATATTTAATGTCATATTTGTCTATTGTACCAATGAAATTGCAATTTTTCACACGCTTTGCTTGCATTTACCCATTTTTATTGGTCGCGTAGCGACAGTATATTACTTTTACTCGGGCCATTTTGGGGCCGTTTTTTGTTCGCGGATCTCCGTAAATGTCGAGCAATTTCAGCCGGTGAAAATGGTACATGCAAATTACTGCCATGCTGGTGTTTGACCCCCTAGAAATTGTCGGTGTAATTCTTTAGCTTAAAGTTTTTTTAGGTAAAAAACGGTGTTTTTTGTAAAATTTGTTTGTTTTTATTTAAATGGAAAGTTTGGGTTTGTTTACTGGATGTATCGGAAAATCGCGCTTTCTAGAGAGCGGATTTTGTTTAAAATTGCGTATATGTGTAGTGAAAATAAATATTGCTGCCAAAAAAGGAAATTAGTGACGGTTGATTTCCCCCGTTTCCCCTAGGGCGATTTGTAACGTAGGGTAGTTGGGTAAGTACGCGGTGGTAATAGCGGGTAGTTCGAGGTTACTTACTGTACTGGCACTCCATATTGCGCCCGGGTCTAATGACGTGGTCAAGCTAAATAGGCGGGGTTACATGAAGAGCTTTTGACGAAATTACCAATATATCATTGTTGCAGCGTCCCGAAGGACGAACCTCAGTTGTCTCTCATTTTTTATAATTTGTGTGGGGCCATTTTCCCCCCATAATTATGTTCATGTTTTTAGCTGAACTATAATTTGTACATGATAATACTGACGATTTGCAATACCTCGTGTGCTCGAAGATCGGCAGTAGTTTTACGTGTTTACATTGAAAAATACACTAATGGTTGCGGTAACACTAGCAAACGTTACACACAATTGACGCCTGAATTTTCAGCTTACCTCAATAGCTTTGTCCATTGATTCATTAATAAAGGACCTGTTGGTCTGGATTCGATTTCCATGTTGTGCTGATTTTTTTTTTGGGGGGGTCCTGTTGATCTGTGATTGATTGCCACTTTGGGCTGATTTTTTTTAATTTCTGAGTCAGCCTTTATAAATTGTATTTTTGAAGAAATTTTTATTGTTGGGGTGTAACATAGGTGTTTTTTTTCGCAATGACCATCACAAAGTCATACATATAGGCCTAAGCATAACAAAAGAATTAACACAAATAAAAATGAAAAAATAAACAAATGGAATGAAAATAAGAAAAAAGATCAGTACAAATTTAAAAAAAAAAAAATAAAGAAAATAACAAAACATATAAAACTGATGAAAAATAATAACAATAAGATTTAAAAATTAAAACCAAAAATCAAATCCGTGTACACTAGTCTTAGAATATCATTAAAATAATCGTGAAGATAAAAAAAGAAATAAAACATAGTACAGATTTTATATAGTGCCTTCTCCAAAAAGGAATAGAAAATAAAATGAATAACTGGAACCAAATAATTGTTTTTTAAAAAATCAGTATAAAAAATAAAAATAAAAAGACAAAATAATAAAAAAATAAAAGGCACCAAATGGTAGAAAATACAAAGAAATGGGAGGATAGGATAATAAAAATATTTTTAAAAATATTAATAAAATCAAAGCCGATATTACCACAAAAAAATATTAATATATATAAATTGTTTAAAAATCCCAAAATAAACTTAAATAATCAACACTAAACAAAATACAGATGCCGCAAATAAGTAAAATAAAAACAAGGTAAATACAAACACACAATACAATAAAAAATTAAGAACAATTTTATTGTTTGGGTTGTACAGCGGTTTTTTTTTTCGCTATGACCATAACACAAAGTCATACATATAGGCTAAAGCATTAAAAAACAGAAATTAACACAAATAAAAATTGAAAAAAAAATAACAAATGGAATGAAATACAAGAACAAGAATCAGTACAAAATTAAAAATTAAAAAAAGAAAGAAAACAAAAAAATAATAATAAACGGATGAGAAAATAATACAATAATTTAAAAATTAAAACCAAATCAAATTAAAAATACTGAAAAAAACTAAACATTAAAAATTTAAAAATCGTTAAAGATATAAAAAAGAAATAAAACATAATTACAGAATTTGTAGAGTGCCTTCCCAAAAAGGAAAATAGAAAATAAATGAATGGAACAATAAATTTAAAAAAAAAATCAGTTAGAAATAAAAAGGAAAACGACAAAAATAATAAAAAATACAAGCCCAAAAATGGTAAGTGAAATAACATATTTTAAAAATTAATAAAATCAAAAAAAAGGGGGGGCCGTATACACAAAAATATTTAAATATAAATTGGTAAAATCAAAATAAACTAAAATAATTAACCAATAAACAATAAAGATGACTTAAATAAGTAAATAAAACAAGCCGGTAGATACACACACAATAACATTACAAAATTAAAAACCCAAAAATTTTGAATAATAAAAATTTAATAAAGTAAATCGTTACCAATAAAAATTTGAAATAAACAAATAAAGATGACTAAATAGGCAAAATAAAAACTAAATAATAAATAAGATATTTTTACTTTTTTTATTTTTGCTTTTAAACAAAAATAAACACTATGTATGAATAAAATAGATATATTAGAATTAAAAAATACCGCAAGTAAACTTGCGCGATCCCCCTGGCAAAGATGGGCAATAGTGCAAAAGTTGGTTAGTTGGCCACGCTTGTCGTTGACAGGGCATACAAAATTCAAATTTCTCATGGAATAATATCTAGGAAAAGGTAGCGTTTTCTGAAAAATGAAAGCCTAACCAAAGGGGGAAAATGAGCGCAGATGACCTTTGACCTTGGTATGTGACCTTTGACCTCAACAACCATGAAGGACCCCGTATTGCACCTGGACCCAAGTAGGTTTTGCCATATCGGACTTCAACTTTTCAAAGACGACCAGAAAAAAACAAAATTTGAACCAAAATTGGAACTTGACCTCAGTTGACTTTGACCTTGGTCATGACCTTTGACATCATCCAATTATGAAGGAACCCTATGGCACCTTCCCCCCAAATCTGGTTTAAATCGGACTTAAACTTTTCGAAGGAGACGACCGGAAAAAAAACGAAAAAAACCTAAACCAAACTGGAACACCACATGAAATACACACACACGGACATGCGCACCCTCACAATATCCCCCTCTCTGCTTTTCAAGCCAGGGGGGATAAAATCAAAACAAAGAATATAAGATAAAATAAACAAATGAAAGGACTTGTTCGCGAATGAAATTTCATTATTGTAAACCCATGGCGTCATATTCCAAGCTATTGTCAAGAAAACTTAAAGCTATCAATTCTGGACATCCCATCACCCCTTAAAAACCTTGCATGTGTGTATATATCAGACCAAAACTAGCGGACCACCACCAACAGCTACAACAGCACTACTGTAGAATAGAACTTCTTACCAGCACATTTGTTTCAAGTGTCATATGCATCTGGAACAACCCTACCAGCTTTACTGAGTTCAGCTCAGTCACTGGAGTTTTACGGGTCGCCGGAACCACTCACACTCCGCTAGCTAGCCACACTGACCTTCTTTTACTTATATAGTCTTTTGTTCCTGCACACTTGTTTCTTTGTCCTGTGACCAAGCAACTTTTTCACCGAGTACAACAATACACTACTACTGAGTGATTGTATGATTGGAAGATAGATTAAGAAAAATAGACGCGTCAATTATCCAGTGAACAGTCAACCTAAAAAAACTTGCAAGTCGTCTGAACAGGCAGACACGGAATTACAGTTCATTCTTTGACTCCAATTCAAACAATCAAACCAACTTGCAGGACAACGTCTGCTTCCATTCAACATACAAATTCCACCACAACCTCAGTTTTCAACAAATAGCTCAGAGCGACCGCCGTTAAGGTTCTGAAAAGAAGCAATCACAACCACATCCAACATGAACCTAACTGGCAACGCCACAATTTACCGCCTCCCCCCCAAACCAGGCCCCAACTAGCAGCCAACCTGAAAAACTTAGAAAGCGAAGAACCGCGAAATTCTAGTTGCCTGATAATTTCACTTCAACCTTTCTACATCAAAATTTTTCTTTCCCTCTACAAAAAAATTTGGATCCTTGGTGCCACCACTGATTCTGATTCCCTTTCCCAGCAGGCATAGTCGTTTGGAGCGACGTCGAAACGACGTGGGCACGTCAACAAAAAAGGTCGACGGTTGGTTTTATAAATTACACATAAAAAAAGTCAACATTGAATCAACCCGTTTTAAGAAACGACGTCAAATCGATTCGCATTTTTGACATAAATAGTGTGTAAGTTTTTAAAACTCTCGACGTCTTTTCGACGTCCGCGTCAATTGACCACGGGTTAATGATTGACAAATTTTCTCTTTAATGATGGAATTTGCAATACCAATATACCATAACCAATTTTAAATTCAGTTTTAACAAGAAGTTGCCAGGGCAAATCAAACTGGTTCAGGTTAGTATCGTTCATAGTTTAAAGACTTTGACAAAGCTAGGGTTAAAAAGAGATCCAAACAACAGTATTTTGATGTGGGTGAAACAAAAACTCATAATGTCGATTTGGACATGACACTGCCCCTAAAAATAGATTTGCTATATCTTCAAGAAATCGTGATTTAGAGACTCCACTTGCAATTTGCCTGTTAAAAAAACACCCTATTTTCACATATTTATTCATGTGCATGCTTGGAAATTGATGGTTGAGTAAGAACTCCGTAGGTTTGGCAGGTGTTCGGAATAACAACCAATAGGGGAGAAAATCGTCAAAGATGTTTTGCCGAAACTCATGACTGTGACCTATATTAAAGGGGAACAAAGCCTTCAAAATATGATGATAAGCATAATGTTTATGTACATATATGATTATTCAAAAAAGAGTAATTCCAGTCTCTCAAAACTATTCCCTCTAAAAAAGTATTAATCCTAGGTTTGAGTCCCACCCGAATTTGCGACTTTTCTTCCCCTCTTCTCTCATTCCTTAGTCCCTCTCAAGAGAAACAGATGTGGTGTTAGGGTTAATCAACAAAAAAGAGTCAATTAGTCTTAAGGTATAGATGATCGGCTATGGCATCCTGGACAGATTTTGTTGAAAATTGGTAGAAATGTGGGTAATGTGGCAGGAACATATACATACCCATTTTCATTTTTTTCCAAACATGCATTTTTCAAATTTTTTGGTTTCAATTTCCCATAGACTTTGTACAGCAACTGATTTGGCATATTGCAAAATGGACAAAAACTGAAAAAATGCTGAAAACCCTATATTTTTGTATATATTTTTTCTCAATTGTAGATTATCTATTTTAATTTTATATCTGTTTCAAATGTATTGAATTTTAAAAAGAATGTTTATTTCTTTGAGTACTAGCCAAGATAAATATTCTGTTTTGTTTTTTTTTGCTTTTTTTTTCTAGAAACGCTAGAATACCAATCTTAATAATTATTTGTAGAAAGAACTACACTTTCAATCTTAACAAATAAGGTGTCATATGAAAGCGAATAAATTTAGATAATTCTTGATTAGATTTTGATGTTATTTTTTTTCTATTTTACTAGTATTTTTCTTTTTCTCAAAAATGAAAAATTAAAAACATAAATTTTCTCAAAAATAACACTTTATTAACAATTAAAATCCAATGAGAGAGTATAGATATTCTGGATAAAAAACTACTTCTTAAAGTTTGGATACCACATCCACAGGGTCTTCCCTCTTGACTGGAAATGAAGGAAAAATGAAGGAAATGTTTAAAAAATAAAAGAAAACATAAGATAAGAAACTAGCCACTTTAAAATTGGAAAAGATGTGCATCAGTGAAGGTTATTCTTTATATGAATCAATTTTCAAACCAAATACACAGCTGTTTGACCCCATACAAATTGTCTCTTTTATTTTTAGAACAATTTTAAGCACTAAGTAGGGACATGCAAGAGCTATCATCTCTGCAAAAATCAGACAAATCCATCGCGGGAATCTTGCCATATAGGCCTACAAAGGTCATGATTTGTATGGTATAGCGCCCTCTATGTGCCCATTCTCCATAGAAAGACATGGAAAACTAGATTTTTAAGAAAAATCATATTTGACCGCAATGAAATTTCGTAAAATCTACACAAAATGTAGTTAGTGGACTAACTCTTCCAAATCAGTCGCTGGCAATAACTTTTGTTTTAATTCTGATTTAGTCATAATAAATGAGGACGTTCACACAGCGGGAATGGTGCCAACTAAATTGATTTTATAGGCTGGTATTATGAAAGGGAGTCAACTTTAATCCTGGGGTTAAACCAGGGTAGTCCTACATGAGTGGACCTTTTCCTTTCAAAGTACTGTGAAAGTTAAAGTAACAGGTGAGAAATTCCTCATGGATAGGCCATTCAGGCCCATCCATGTATAATTTCTCACCTGTTACAGCACTTTTTAGATTATGTTGAAAGGAAAAGGAGCCACTCCTGTAGACTAACCCTGGTTTAAAAACCCAGGTTCTAATTTAAAGTTACGTTTCCTTTTCAGAATCCCAGCAATAGTGATTTTCTGGGGGCACATACTAGCAGATAATCTATCGTAATTAAAAAACAGTTAATGTATGTTATGACTTTTATAGTGACTTGTCTATTTGGGCCCAGATCCAAAATAAACATTTAAGGGGGCCTACAGTTCATATAGGCTGTGATAAGTCACTGTGCGTGCATGCTAACCAGATCCTTCCTCAAGATAATAGCTCTACATTTAGTGATGAAACAAACAATCCATTAAAACAGATTTAAAAATATTTTTTTTTTTTTTAAGGTTTTTCCAAAAAAACAAAGGTCTTAAGATAAGACATGTGTTACCTCGCATTCCCCGGGTTCCCTAGCTCTTTCATATCATATAAGGTGAAAGAGGGGGATTAGTGAACAGAAATCAAAAATGTTGAGTGTATTTTTTTTTTTTTTTTTTTTTTTTTTTTTTAATTTCTTTAAGGATTTTGCTGATTCTGGATGCTAACGCAAAATACACACAGAGCTAAATATGCATTAGCAACCAGGGTTCATTACAATAAGAAGAAATTGTTACGGAAAGAGTTCAATATGCTCTTTCCATTTCCATATGTATGCCTAAAAATTGTACAGGAACAAATTCTTTTTGTTATATTTTATGGCCTCACTAACAAATACTCTAAACCTAAAGCAACACAGCAAGTAAAGATTTTGTTACATGTAAAATGAAGGGATAACATAAGCCCTATGGAACTTTTTGCATTGTTGTTACAAACAAAAACAAATCAATTTCTTAAAAATGAAAGCCTGATTTCTGCACTGAAGTAGTTTTCCATAAAAAAAAATTGTAAAGAAAATGATGTAAGGCAAATAATTTTGCCATCAACTCAGGCCAAAATCAATTGCTTGTAAACTCACTGTTTCACAGGCACCATTAGTTACAATATGCTCATCCCCAATGACCAGTTTAAGTGGGTTGTACTTGTACCTGGCATTGACATTAACTAACCTTTGTGATCTGGGTATCATATATCATACCCCAGAAACCAAGGGGGTGTATTTTCTAATTACATTGGTGAATGAAAGCTACTGAACTGTGTCAAGGAAATTGAGATTATACTAGCCCATAGTGAGGGCTAGACCCATTACTTGTGCTACCAAACTGCAGTAGTCCAACTCTTTCGTCTTTGTCCTGTTCATTTTGTATAAATGGACTCAAATTGCCATGTCCTCCTTAGACGGGTTTATCATATTGGGACATTAGTTTCCTTATTGAGGGAGTAATGTAGGAGTCCTTCTACACCAATATGTAATAATGTCATATCATTCTCTCCTTGCTCGACCCATCCACTGCAATTTAAGTAAAAGAAAAACAAGGTGAACTCGTATTACGCGATGCGTCAAATTGGTCCCCGCCGAATGTCGCGACATCACTAACATTAGATAAAAGCACCTACACACACTCCACCCCTCCCCAACAATGCCGCATCACCCACCCTCTCCCCCCACCCACAACTCCCCAACACTCCACAACCCCCCAACCCTCTACATCACCTTAACCCTTCACACCCCACCCCCTTAACACCCTAACCCCCGCCAACATCCACCCCACCCCCAATACCCCGTACACGCCTCCCCCTTCCTCAACACCCTGCACACTCCACCCCCTCCCCAACACCCCCACAAGCCCTACCACCCTCCCCAACTGCCGCAACACCCCTCAAAAAACCACCCAACACCTCGCACCTTCCCATCCCCTCCCCAACACCACCGCACCACCACCCTCCCCACACCCGCAACACAATAACCCCTCCCAACACCCCCCTTCCCCCAACAACCTGCAACACCCCCCCCCCTCCCCAACACCCCGCAATACCCAACCCCTCCGCAACAACCCACCCTCCCTCTCCCCTATGGCATAGGTAGTCTAATTTAGCGAAGGATTTGCTATCCATGTACCATTTTCAGAGATCCAGCAGTTAATGCATTATTTAATTTGCTCTTGCATACCTAACCGCATACATCACATCTTTCCGAATTGCAAAAAAGATTTTACCCATGATCGGCTTTCGTGCAGTGAAAGGAGTAGCCCCGATTGTACGTGTTCAAAAATAATCAGCAACTGAGCTGGATTTTGCATATATAATTACTCATTTTGCAACTCAATTGCCCGAACTACGCCCAAACGAAACTCTAATCAGGTCGAGAACTCTTCAGCCCGCTTCCTTCCACCAAGTTACAAAAAGCACACATCATAATATGCCTTCGGAACTCCAGAAAACTGTGAAAAGGCATGGCAGGACATTTCATAATTATGCAAATTAGATTACTATTAGCATATTTTACGCCAAAATCTAATCAGGTACGAGAACTCATCAACCCGCTTCTTTCCACCAATTTAAATCTTGTTGCCCTTACGGAACTCCAGATAAATCGTATACAATGTGGGTTTTAACAATGTTATCCAGGATGAACGGACGGACGGACGAACGGGACAAACGGACGGAAGGACGCTGCTCATTCATCGTTCCCCGTTCCAACAATTTGTTAGCGGGGACAAAAGGTGGGCCAGGATTTATAGCATAACTTGCCAAACCGTAAAGGCTTCAGTGAGAAAAATAAATGACCTCATATTAGCATAGGCCCCGGACTCCAAGCATTCAACTTTTTTTCAGGTAAGGGATGTGCGGCCCCGATTCCAAACTGGGTGGCTTTTTCAATGATTTGGTCTCCGAAAGTAGGGGCTTGGAACTGAATTTTGAGAAATTTGCAGGCTTGGGAGCGGAAATTTGGCTAAATTCAGCTTCTGAGGCCCAGAATTTCTGAAAAAGGGGATCTTAAGAAACTGAATTATTGCTTCAACTGGGGGTCCTTAGGAACTGCTGGTGAGACGCAAAATGGGGGTCTTACGCCGGCTCAGCATATATTCACAAACACAGGCTTTCAGATAGGCCGAGTGCTATGATCAGTCTACTGCAAGATAAACCATCGCATCATGCACAGCTAACTTCCCAATTGACCCACACCAATTACATGTGTCTGGCACACAAGCGCCGCCCCCTATTGTAAATACGGTCAGAAAGTAATTTGAGCAGCGCCTTGGAAATCTTCACTGCGCTAGGGAGTCACAAGTTTTTGACGGTAACAGCCCAGTTGGCGGTAGAGTTCATTAGAAGTCCCATTGATGCAATGAGGTATTGCTATTCTTCCGTCAACGCTACTGCACAACGCCATACAGGCATGGCGGTATCAATTGTAATACCTAATTAGCATGAATGGGACTTCTATATGAAAAGTCTATCCAGTGGCTGACACGAACACAACAACTTGTTAAAATATTCGGACCCGGTCAAATAACGTTGATTTGGATTTTTGTTTACAATGGATAGTGCCACAAAAATACTTGGGCCTATCGCAACGATTTACGCACCAAAAATTTCAGAACTAAATTGTCTAGTTAGCTGACCAGTTTATAATATAGGTTTATATTGTAACAAGGGCGGTTCGCGAAACACAAAGGCCCCCCGCCCGTCGCGAGGGTAAAGGGAGGGAAATATAATGATAAGATCACAGGGAAAATTGTGATGGAAAAGTAAGTGAGTCTCAAACCACTGAGGCGCCTGCCATTATTGCAGTTGCAATTTGACGGTATCAAATTTGATACATGACCCAACCATGTAGTTATTGGACCTTAGAGGACCTAATTGACTTGGCAGATGACCTTCACAGTTCACAATTTTCAGTTTAGAAATGTTGACCAAGACCACAAAGTTTATCGACGACCACATGGTGAGTTAGTTGACCTTGAAGAACCACGACCTTGATGAAATGACCTTCAAAAGTTGGCAATGAATGATATACACACGCCATCAGTTTTCATGACCATACACCATGTGTATGGATTTGACCTGGATGACCCCGCATGACCAATTTCGGCACTGAATGTTGACCACACCCACAAGTTTCATCACCTACCACATACTTAGTGGATTTGACCTTGGATGGACCCCCATCAGACCTTGAAATGACATGCAAATTTTTGAACTGTGTTCTGAGGAATGCTGGACCACAATCACCAAGTTTCATCATTTCCTACCACCACTAGGGTTTGACCCTGAATGACCCCCACATGACTCTTCAAATGGACAGTCAAATTTTTTTGCAGTGACTGGACTCACACCACCAGTTTCATCATCTACCAACAATTGCAAGGGCTTATAGCAATTTAATTCCATTTGACCTTGAATGACCCCGCATGACCTTTGAAAGACCTTCAAATTTTTCGGGACTGAATGTTGACCACAACCACCAAGTTCATCATCCTACCACAATTGACAAGGGCTATAGCAATTAATTCCATGTGACCTTGAATGACCACCGACATGACCTTGAAATAGGTGACCTCAAATTTTTTGGCAAGGATGTGACCACACCCACCAAGTCTCATCATCCTGCCACAATAGCCAAGACTTTATAAGCAAGTTATCCAATTTTTGATCAAATTTGACCTTATTTTTTACCAAGATTTGACCCGTGAACCATGCCACATGACCCATTTCCGAACTTATCCGCCGCCTACTTGAGCGACAATCTATGGTGGTGAAGATGAACACCCATACTTGCTTAGATAAAAAGATAGTGTTTACAAGGTTTGTAGCAATTTAACCCCATTTTTTTTTAATATTTGACCTTTGACCCTGACACTTGACCCACTCAGATCCAGCCAACGTTTGTACTTGAGATACACCTATGTTGCGAAGATGGGACACCCCAGCTTGATTAGTAGTCCAAAGATATCGGGGGACAAACACACACACACAGCACGGACGGAGAGCCATTTCTATTAGTCCCCCCCCTGCGCCAACAGAAGTTGGCGGAGGGGCCCAAAAAGACAAAAAAAACATGAAAATATGGTGAAAATTCTTACCTTATTAGGCTGGCTCAATTCTCGATTGCGCATTCAAGTAAGGCCACCACATGCTGACAAAAAAATAGGGAGCTAATGCGTTTTTGTCAGGAACAAATTCACATAAGATCGAACCACCTGATTTGTCGTTTTTGCGATATCCAAGGGTACGACGAAAAACTGTTTTTTTTCATTCCTTGTTTCAGCTAAGTCGCAGAGCCCTTTAACACAGCGTATGACTGCTAGGGAGTCCCTATGACTAAGATAGCCGGCCAATTAGCGATGCGGAAGGGGAAAACCGGAATGGTGGCGGCTGGGTCCCTGCCAGTAAGATTCTATGGAGCGTAAATGGTGTGACCCATAGGTAAAGGACACGGCAGACAATAAACCTAGCAATTTTGGTTTTACCCAGAAAGTCCCAGCCAGACTCATTTGCTGCAGAAAAGACTTGAACCTCTAGCCTTGTTCAAGGCGCTCTACCAACTCATTCACCGGTCTCACAAGTCGATACAAATAATGTCCACAGATCATATTTGGCAGATGCGAGGGGTGGAGAATATTCCCTCCTCCTTAAGTTTAACACCACTAATGATGACCTCCCATTCGTTCCTGTGACAAATCCCAATGGGCGAGATTGAAAACGGGCATTTTCATCTCAATGGAACATCTCAGACCTTACAAGCTAACATTCTGCCTGAAGATAATATATCTCCTACCCAATCAATCATGAAAAGTAGGGTTAGTTATCCCCAAATATTTTCAAGAGATGGACTGCCAGACTAGCATGCACTGGGGATCCTGGAGGTCACAGCCCTGTTCAGTCAGTGGTACCTGTAAGAATACGGTTAAAAGTGTTGGTCGGATCGAAAATAACATATCAATGACAACATTTTTTTGATATTCTTATACAGATTGTATACCTTACATATTGATAGACAAACACATGATTTGCAACCACAGGATCTCGCAATTTCTCTCAGTTTTAGGGTCATTCTTAGGCGAGGGTCACCAAATAAAAAAAGTAAAAAAACACCTCATTTGCAGTGGGGGCTGGACGCACCGTTCTCAGTTATTTACTGGTGTGTGAATTAAATAGAGATCTAAGAGTTGTAAATTAATGCATGTCTTGTCTACTTGACACCTCCTTACATGTTGTGATCATTCATGAGAATAAGTTCTTGTGTTTTCAATTAAGTGAGCACACAAATAGTTTTTGTACTAAAATATGCCATCTCTTGCTAGCTCTGAAGATTATGAGATGAGCGCTCACCAAAAAAACATTTGTTTTCCATGCTTTAAAGCATAGTATCAGAAATAAAATAATCTACTCTTTGCTCCTTATAGCACTGGCCTTGCGAAGGGAAAGGAGGGGCTTATTGCGGGGCGGGGGGGGGTGTAACTCGGGGAGGGGGTTTACCGCGGGGGGGGGGGGTGATTGTAAAGCATGTCACACCAAAAGTCCTACTATAGCTGACAAACACTTTCAACTTAACTTGTATCAAAAAATAGCTTCACTTTCTGGATTAAAGAAGAGATGCATCATTGGTTAAAACCCCGGCATGGTAATAAACAAAAAAGTTGTCATGGGATTACTTTTATCCAGTTATTGTGCGCTATTTTAATCGGCTAAAACATCGCGCAAGCCAGAATGCCTGAATTTTGCACCTTTAGGACTCGGTCAGTTTCATTTCGCTTAACAAACCGAAGCCACCAGCCTAGAGTGTTTTACAGCTCATTCAAACTGACCTTATCTTGCCTCTCGAGCAGTTCTCCTGCGCTGACCCCCTACCCCCTGCATAGAAAACACTAGGCCAGGGGGACTAGCTTAGTATCACCAATGTTTTGGACAAACAAGTTGACAAGATAAATTGACTTACCGAAGTCAGGTGGAGGGTCTCAACGAACTATTTTCGACGGTCTGCTTAACAGCTCGTATAGAGATCTCAGATTTTGTAAATTAATGCTTTTTGTATACTTGATGAACCGACTTCACTGGTGTGATCAATTCATGGAAAATTTCTTTTTTTTAATAGTGAGCAACAATAGTATTGTCCTAAAATATCCATATTCTGCTATCTACTGAAGATTTCTTAGATGGCGCTCACCCAAAAAAACATTGGGTTTTCCATGCTTTAAGCATATCTCAGAAATAAAATAACTTACTTTTGTGATCCTTTAGCACATGGCCTTTGAGGAAGGGAAAAGGAGGGGGCTTATTCGGGGAGGGGTTTACTCGGGGAGGGGTAACTCGGGGGGGGGGGGGCTCGTTGCTTGTAGAATGTCACCCAAAGTCCTATTATAGCTGACAACCACTTTAAACTTAAACTTGTATCAAAATACCTTCACTTTCGGGATAAAAGAAGAGCTGCCATAATTGGTAAAAAACCCCCGGCATTGTACATCACAAAAGTTGGTCATGGCTTACCTGTTATCCATTTATTGTGGCCTATTTAATTCGGCTAAAACATTGAGCAAGCCAGACTGCTGAATTTGCCCGTAGACTCGGTCATTGTCATCGCTTAACAAACCGTAGCCAGCCTAGAGTGTTTACCGCTCAATTCACACTTACCTTGCCTCTCGCGCCTTTCCTGCGGGGGGACCCCCACCCCCTGCATAGACAACACTAGGCCCGGGGGACGGCTTTGAGTAATCACTAGTGTTTTGAAACAAGTTGACAAGATCAAGACAAATTGACTACGAAGCAGGTGAAGGTCACGAACTATTTTCGCTGTCTGCTATACACAGCTCGTATCGGTTTCACACCACTAAATGCTGCTCCCATTAGTTTCCTGTACAAAAATGGGCGAGATGGAATCGTCATTTTTCCTCAAAGGGGAAATCTCAGACCTTAAAGCTAAACATGCTGCTTGAAGATATTCAGATCTCCTACCCCACACTTAATCAGAAATTAGTGTTGTTAGCCCCAAAATTTTCTAAGCGATGGACTGCCAAGACTAGCATGCACTGGGATCCGTGGAGGTCACAGCACGTTTTTCAGTCAGGTGTTCCCTGTAAGAATACGGTTAAAATTGGGTTGTCGGATCCAAAATAACTATCAATGACAACCTTTTGTTGACATTCCTACAGATTTTATAAATTAATATTGATAGCAACAATGATTTGCAACCCAGATCTCGCATTTCTCTCGTTTTAAGGGTTTTTATACTTAGGTGTGGGTCACCAAAAAAAAAAAACCTCATTTGCTGTGGGGGCTTGGACGTACCGGTTTTCCCGTTATTTACTGGTGTGAATCCCCTAAAAACTAAAGAAATCGCAATACTAGGCAAAAATCATTTATCAAGCACCTAATTTGATGGCTCTTAATTACACCTGGACTATGTTCCAGCAAGTGCAATAAATTCCACTCAGGACGTCACCCTGAGTAGCATAGCCAATGCACCTGACCACATAGGTATTTGTTATTTTTAATACCAGCACGAGCAGGCTCCTGTTCCAGTGTGCACAACAGGACCACAATAGGAAGTATAGACCAATTTTTTTTTATTGATCGTTCTCAGACAGGATAGCCCTTCAATGCTAAAGCACCGATTTAAAACCTGCAAACACTAATGTTCAAATATGTTAGATATATGTTAATAAAAAAAGTAGAAAGTTTTCGGTTCCTAGCAGACAGCCTTGAACACAGGGCTATTTGAACCTATGCATGCAAGCAAGGCATGGAAACACACAATAAAGCACAGAGTCCCACCACATCTACGTCACCATGCTAAGTTCCAACAAGTAAAGGAATAGTGAATTTTGCACCCGGAAAATTTTCCGAAAAAAAAAAAAAAGGGCTAAAACTTGAATTTCCGTTAACTGACCAGGTTTCTGACCACTTCCATGACCCACATGATTCAACAAAACATTTATAGCTTTATCCCATTAAAGGGGAGTGGCATGAAGTGTCATCTTGATCGTGATAGAGTGGCCTTCACTCCAAAAACCCCACCTGTAAATTGTTCGCGCCAATATTTCAATCCGTTTGATGCGAGCAGTGGTGTAGCTTGTAGCTAGTGGATTTTTGTGACCCCGGGGAAAGATGTTAACGTGGCGCCCCCACCCCACCAGCGGTATGTAGGGGGTGAACAAAAACGGAGGCTCCAGGTCTCGCCTTAGGCCCCTAATGTGGGGTTCCGAGGCAAAGCCCCTTACGGGTTTTAGCAGTTTGAGTGCCATTGGAGACCTCAGTTATCTCATTATCATCTGGAAGCGGATCATCATCCTGTTGGGGTCCAGGGGGACCCCCAACAAGTGTTCCGCACACTGAAAACATCCGGTTTTCGACAGTTTGAGTGTCTCGGAGAGCATCTCAGTTATGTCTATATCATGCAGAAATATACTTGACCCTGGTGGGGGTCAGGGGCGAAGCCGGGAAGATCTGATGTTTGAGTGACTTCGGAGAGCTCTCAGTTATCTGTTAAATCATTGAAGCAGATGGAAACTATACGCGTCCATTTCCGTAAAGTGTCCAAAAATCGTTTTTAGTGTCGCTCACAGTCATGCACAGTTTAAAGCTGGTTTTGGCCTTTTAAGAATGAATGTGTATGAATTATAAATTATACTTGAGGGGGAGGTTGTTTTTGTTTTGATTTGGGTTTTTTTTTTTCAAAATATCCGGACTAGATGTTGTAACCGGAAGAGAAAGTAGTATAAGAAATAAGGCTAATGATGCATAATTCTTGCTTTCGCCATGTCCGCCAGCCCAAATCGTTTTTTAAAATGTCGTTCCCGGCTGTTACAAAAGAGCGCATATTAAGAGTTCATTGCATTTTTATTCCGCCTCTATTATGCAAAAGTGTTAAGTTTTTTTTTAAACAACCTGAAATTGGATTATTAAAGTTTGCAAAGAGTTCTCTGAGAGCATGTGACCAATTGCAGAAAGATACGTTACGATAAATTCGAAGGGATAACAAAATGCTAAAAAAAAATAACTGAATACCTATGTGCCAATATGTGATAAATCGAGAAGATGGCAATGTTATATTACATGTGTTGAATATAAAAAATCGGTTCAACGGACCAAGGTCCAGCCCTAGTACTGAAGAAAGACATCCCTCTGTTACGTTATACCGAGAACAGTACGTTACCCCTCCGCTCGCTCTTGAAAAATATAGCGTGATACATAAAGTCGAATACCACACCTGCTTTAGTATGAATGGAATACCTGAGAAGTATAGAGACTAAGTCGGTGAAGCCAGTTACTTTCCATCAAGAAACAGCACGACTCTAAGAAAAGGCCCGACACATACGTTACGACCGATACGTACTTAAGTGTTAACGTTAGGCAAATACTAAAAAATAGGGATATCTTTTTAAGATCACCCATTGCATTGTTCCGTGATCTGAGAATATGAAGTTTACGATATCATTGATTTCATGAATTCCTTAATGTTGATATTTCGTCATTTGGAGACCAAACTTGAACACTTTAATGGAGAATGGCCGCCCCATACTGTGGCATGGTGGGGTCAGGGTGGGGGGGGGGAGCCCCCGGAAGCTCTCGAGTTTAGCATGGTTAAGCGTACGTGCCTTTCGGAGAGCTCTCATCATCTCATTATCATGAAGCACATGATCTATCCTGTCCCGCGGGGGTCCAGGGGCGAACCCCCTGGAAAAGGCTCTTGAGTTGTTAGCAAGTTTGAGTACTCAAGGGCTCTCAGTTATGACTATAGACCTATACTCCTGGGGACAGTGTCCCCCCATTTTATTTTTTTTTTTTTTTCCTTTTCCAATGCATCATTTCAGCGCCCTAGGTGGCGCCAACGGGGCAAACGTGTTTAGGTGGTATATCTTAGTAACACCTCGCTCATCGCGGCCGCTCCAGTACGCCTCCCTTTTCCCATAACTCGGTTCCAGGGTTGTCTTGGGTTTTATGCGACATTCTACTCTTTTACGGAATAAACGCAATACGATGATGCATTTATCCGTTTATAAGACAAAGAATGCTAGTGTTCAAACCCGACTCATGAAATTTGATACCCACAATGGAACGGTAAATGGAGCTGTCACGGAGCGCTCCATGACCGCTCCCATGACCGCATCCATAGTTTATTTGGCAGCGTCTCCTGGAGCGGACGATGAGCGAGGTTTTGCTCCAGAATATCCACCACCCACGGCCCACCCTTTCCCCCACTAGCTACGCCACTGGATGCGAGAGCTAAAACATGATTTTTTAGCCCTATATAACTGTGTAAAATTAATATGTTGGCCAAATGGGGCCCATTTTCGCTCATTATAGCATGTCCCCAGGTTTAATCACCACTGTGCCACGACCTTATCCTTCCCCCCTTGCACCCTATCCTGAATGGACTCAATCAGCTATTGATAGAATTAGGGGAAGCAATCATAACTTTGATAGGTCTTTCTATTTTATGATTCTTTTTCCCTATTTACATTCTCTGTGAGGGAAGAGGTAAACCCATAATCCTGATCAAGGTCTTCTGGGGGCGGTGGTGTTGGGGGTGGAGGGGGGGGCACAGATGGCCCACCTTCCCTGACATCCAATGTCAGTGACCATCTTTAACTCTATAAGCCTTAGGTGACTATACAGCCACTTAGAGTTGATTAAAGGTCAAGAGAATTTTACATATCAGGTGTCCTTACAACATTGACAGTAAATTATTTTTTGCCCTGATGAAAGCTGTTTCCCTCAAAAAGATTGGCCATTGAAGATTAAGCCTGAGAAATACTTTAGTACAAAAATTGTGAAATTTCTTTTCGTATATGACAAATCCAATTCAGCCTGTTGTTATATTGAAATATAAGCAAATCAAAACATTTTTTTTTCTCTTTTACGACATTTCTATAAGATAAGTAATCTATTTGAGTGTCTAATCTAGATGACATCTACTATTATGACAATATTTTGGGTGCCACGTCAAATCTCTTGTTTGCACATTTAACAAAAATTAAGGTAACATTTTCATGACCATATTCAGAATCAGTGTGAAAAAGGCATTCAAATGAGTACAAACAAGCACAGTCTTAGGTCGTGTTTAAAAAAAAATTAAAATAACATTTTCAATGACCATATTCAAATCATGTGAAAATTGCATTGAATGAGGTACAACCCCTAGTCTTAGTCAGTGGTTTTTTTGAGATGGCTTTTGGCATTGGGAGTTTATGTGTTTGTGAGTGCATCTACTGTGATAAAATCACCATATTCCAGATTCCCACTTTATTACAAGTTGTGTTTTTCCCGAATAAGACATCTCCTTGAGCTTGGCTATTGCGTACAGTGATCAGCATGTGGACAAAAAGCATTACGCATATGCAAAAAACACAATTTGTGGAAATTGAGGGCACCTCAGAAACCTCTAAGTCAGCCTTAGTCAGTGGCTTTTGAAATGCGGGGGGGGGGGGGGGGGGGGGGGTGGGGGGGGGGGGGGGGGGGGGGGGGGGGTGGGGGGGTGCGCACTTGTATTCAAGGTGGATAATGATATGTGATAAGAAAATGCTAAAAGGTCCCTTTTTTTCAACATAGGGATGTGGGGATTACACTGATTAAGAATGTCTCAACAGCAAAATAGGAAACGGGAATGTTTTTTCTTACCCATGAAGTGATGTCTCTCTAAATGCAAAAGAGGAATTTTTTACTCTTTGGAGTGCCTACACAAAGGGCCCACTCTAAAAAAGAGTGAATTTCACAGCTTTCAAAGTAATACTTTTTGGTGTCCAATTCACTCTTGATAATTTAAGCAAATTATAAAAGATATCATTTTTTGTCAATTATCAAATCAAATTAAACCCAAAAGTGTTCTTTTTAAGGTTGAAATTTCCTCTTTTGGATGGGCCCTGAGTCACTCTCCACAAGAGTGAAATTCACTCTTTTGCATTTGAGAGTAGTATTTATGGTAATGCAAACTCAATTACACGAGATCAAATCATTACAAATATTGTAAAGCAAAGCAAACGATAATAAAAGGGTAATTTAAAAACCAATGCATGGCTTACCTTGTTTAGGGTAGAAAAAACAGGCAAAAATGTTTTGTTTAAGTACAAAAACAGAGAAAAATACCTTTGACTGGGTGTTTTCAGTGGGTGGAAATACTTGTTTAGGGTGCATTTTGGTTAAACAAAATGCCATGTTCACAACCGCGTCATCCATCTCCGACCTTTGGAATACAGTAGGCCCCCCCCGGGTTTGAGATGCTTATCTCAAAATCACACAATGCATCCATTTGGGAAGGCCCGTCTTAAAAAGGCAGACTTGTGTACCCAGAATCTATGACTCGGGTCCATCTCCGAAGTCCGAAATAGTGATGTCGGGCGTATCCATATTAACTGACTTTCAATTCAATTCACGCGCGCGTGGTGCAAAGTACATGCATGTGCCACTGCAACTGAAAGGCCAGCACGGACTTCCTTCATACAGACAAAGTATATTAACAAAGCGATCATGATTGGTGTGTTACATATACCAAATCATGATGATATAGTACGTGAAACGATTTATTACTTACCCTTGGCCTATTTATAGTCCTACAATCCCCGATCTCTACTAAAATGAGTTTTACACATTCTTTTCTTTCAAGAGCCGTTCCTGTTTTTAAACCACTTAAATAATGGTGTTTCTTAGGCCTACTTAAACTGCTGCTTGTTTAGGTAATTTCCTGTATTAAAATATTACCACAATCTTCCTAATAAGGGCCCCATGCAACCATAATGAGGCGCTCCCCCCCTAAAAAAAATTAAAATACAAAAATTTCTTAATTATCAATCAATTTGAAAAACTGAAATCTTTTATTCTCCAAATGTGTAACTGTTGTATAAATGCACTTTGACATTATTACTTTGAAATAAACATCCCTAATGTTAATAATTTGAATAATTAGTGAGAGAAATAGGCACCCAGCCAGACTGACTCACTCCATCACCCTGGCACACTCTATTGGGGGGGGGGTGGGGTGATTGAGACATTGGTTTGTTGTTTAATTACGCAAATTTTCACAAAAACAAATCTTTTCTGTGGTGGGCAAAATTTTCCTCATAATTGAGAATAAGGAATATCACCCCCGTCCCACCCAAAAATGTTTTTGTTTGACAATTTCAGGGTGTGTTTTTCCCAACTAATAATTTCACTTTCTCACTTCACTGCAAAAACACATTACTTAAAAGTTTAGACAGTTGTTGAAAAGTTTAACAAGTTGTTTAAACTTTTAAACAATGTTTTCCTCTCTATCTATCAGTTTACTATCAATGTGAACGATTTCTACAATTCTAAGTACACAACACAACGAAAATGACACAAGAGATTAGTTCCCACGAATATACTTCTGCCTTTTTTTTGATGGAAACACACTATACCTGTAGCAATCTCCTTTTCAATTAGGGTAACATCTACCAAGGGTGTACCATTATTGAACGCTAAGCCCTCTCCTTAATGGATATATTTAAAGGCAGTCTTTGTTTTTTACCGTATGAGCTTCTGATTAATTTCTCGTATAAGGGGTATGGTTGGGGGTTGATCCACTGCATTTACAGTGTCTTTTCTTCCTACGTCTTCTTCTATAGTCATCCTCCTTTTCCTCGTCATCTTTCTTCTGTCTTAGGCATAAAAAATATGTTTGTTTGGCGTAACAGAGAAAAATGATCGGTCGGTCGGTTCAGATTGTTTTTTTGATTTTTTTTTTTAGATCTTCCAAGTTGTTATTCTAAAATGACTAAAGATGCTCCTATTTACAGCATTTATTTTTTTATTTTTACTTGTAGTGCGTTTTTGATGTTATTGTTATTTTTTCGTCTTTGTCGCTGTGTGGTAGAAAAAATTTACTTTTTTTTTAAATTGCTGGATGAAAATAATGGGTCAGCGGCAGAAGATTTTTTTCTTTTGTGCTTAATGTTGGCATAAGAACTTTCGAGTCGCAGGTTTTTTTTGTAGGGGGGTCGGTCGGGTACGACAAACAAACAATTTTTTTAAGCCTTACAAGAGTTTATTATGAGCTATGCTGGTAAGTGTGCTGAGTCTGATTGCGGCAATTGATTGTCATTCTAGTTTACATGTTGCATTTAGAAAAGCAAGGACATGTCTCCTTTATTTCTTATAGAATTCCCACAAAACCTAGCTCACTTTTTTCATTTATTTTTAGCATTACATTTACATGTTGAATGCAGTGCTCAATCGTTCAGTAGGGCGAGGCGACATTGGCATTGGAAGAATCAAAATCAGTTGTGTTAAATATTTTTCGAATGCTATTATTACTACTTCCTCCTAACTACATACAATATGCATCTTCTTTAAAGGTTCATCCTCAGGAAGTATAAAGGTTTTATTGCCCTCTAGGCTCTGGTAACTGTAGTCGATCAGAGTTCAACATTTCCCAAAATTATCTACAAAATTATAGTCTCTAAATGTAAACGATTCGGTGAAATTTCACTCCCAAAAGAGTAAACTCTTTGTCAACCACTCAAAAATGAGTGTTTTGAATTATCTTACGAGTGACTTTTATCGGAAAGAGTAAAAATCACTACAAAAAGAGTGGATTTCCAGTCGTTTTGGGAGGTTAAATGAAAGAACCCTGTTTAGGAGTGAAATGAAGGGAAAACACGAAAATGAGTGGAAATCCACTCTTTTAGGAGTAATTTTCACTCTTTTTGCGTGGGAATTCGCTCTTTTCACTCATTATCGAGTTGGGTTTACAAAAGAGTTTCACTCTTTTGGGGAGAGTGAAGAAAAATTTTCACTTGTTTACATTTAGATAGAAAGTACAAATTTCATGAATATATTTTAGATTTCAGCATGAAAAATACATTCAAATGCGTCCAACACACGCCTAGGTCTTGAAATGTTACTTTGAGAGATGGCTTCCCAACATAACCTGCAGGTCATTTTAAACGCATATAAACATCTAGCCGGGTTGAAGGGTTAACAGGTGCACTCAGAAATGTTTAACCACCTGGGGCTCTACCTGCCAATTTGATTGTCTACTCACAACATATAACCTATGAATAACAAACCAGCAGCATGGTAAGAAAGGCATAGAGGTGTACAGATATATAGGGCTGTTTGATTGGTTACTCAGAGCTTATATCATGTTATATCATGTAATGAACCAATCAGAGATACTGCAAAAACGGGTGTAGACTTCAAGGAGTTACGGGACTTTTCTTTGATTATCTTAAATCTCATTTGCATGATAACAAAATTAAATAAATACCCCGGACACATGGTCTCCATTCCAAACTTGTTCAGCGCAGTGGGGACAATAACAGATTTAAATGAGGCTAGTAAAACAACTTTCTTTCTGGTAGGTCCTGTACATTCCATATTTGGGAAAATGTACTGCATTTTATATTTTGATTTTTACTCCTAAAAAATTGCAGTGTCGTGCGAGGAGGGAACATGGTTGACAAATGGGGTAAAATTTTGCATAGAAGCTCAAAGATTGGTATTTCCTTCCAATGCTCAAGAAGGAAACTTGCCAACAATAAATTTCTAAAACGGTAACTGTTGTGTGAGTGCAAGAAGGTCGTAAGTGCAATAGCTGCCATGTGATACACCTGTGTGCTGCCATGTGAAAGATCTGATCTGTGTACTGCCATGTATTAGGATGACTCAATTTATCTTTCCTTGAGTCAGTAGCTCTTGAAATGGTTCTTCTGGCGACATTGCCTGAAGAACTATTTCAAGTGCCACTGACTAAAGACTTGGCAAAATAGTATATTTGATGGGAAATTCTGACAAATGGCAGCTATTGCACTTACGACCTTGTTGCACTCGCATGACGACTTAATCCTTACAGTCCTGAAGGCAACAATAGTAGCTCAGCATTCACATTTTTTTTTTCAAAAATGCATTTTCATGACTACATCTATAATCAGCATTTGAAAGAGTGAAAAAAGCCTAGTCTTAAGTCAGTGGTTCTTGAGTTGGAAGCCATTCGACTCGGGTCTACTTTGAAGAATTAACCTACCGAGCCTGAAAGGGTTCAAATCAAGCTTCAATGTTTCCTCAAATAAATATTAAAGGTGCAACGGGAGATTTTTGAGGCACCCAAATATTGTGTCGTAATAGTAATTTCATATGGACTAGACACTCAATAGATTTCTTACCTTGTATTTGCGTACAGAAATACCTTTAAAGAGAGAAAAAAGGCGATTCTGATTTGCTTATATTTCAATATAAAACATAGGCTGAATTTCGTATTTGCTCCTATACGAAATTAGAAAGTTTTTGTACCAAAGAAACATTTTTCAGCTTAATTGTTTCAGATGGGGTTATTTTTGTTGGAAAACTTTACATCAAGGCAAAAATCAGTACTTTCAATTTTTTAGGGATACCTGATATGTGAAATCTCTCATTGCACCTTTAATTGTGGGTGATCAAATAAAAAGTACTACACACACACACTCGTTCGTAAAACACAACCTCGAAAGTATTATCAATTTCATACTCGTTGCAACCAACACATTTCACCCCGCTATATTGCATCAGACAAGTAGTAGAGGTACACTCATTCTGTGTGCTGATCATTTATATTTATGAGAGAAATCTTATATCCCCAAGCAAAGGGAATATCACAAAGTATCTTTGAGTGACAATGGCTTATGAAACTGACCCCCTGAAGCCATCTTGGCACTGGAATATACCTTTTTGGGCAAAAAATGGCATCAATACCATATGCTCAAGTTGTGACTCTTTTATGATGTTCTT
>JAMKCH010047877.1:0-11370 GCA_023653785.1 Ophioderma brevispina
AGCTGCTATGGGGAATACAATCTTAGACTGATAGGCTTGTGCGCCTTGTACGTCAATATAAGGCATTCTTGGGTAAGTGGAAATGCATGCTTCTGATCTGACAACCAAAATCGCTACCACCTCCTTTTTGCGGTGATTGTTCAGATTTTCCCTCTATGGACGTTAGGGATAGGCGTCACCTCTGATGGAAATGTCCGACTTAGCGTAGCCCGACCTCCCCTTCTACAAGCTCCAGATGAATCACCACACTGATACGGGAAAATTGTATATTTACAGATCAAATTTATTTTTTAGACTTCCCAGACCCAGTTCCTATCGTCCATGCAGTTCCCTGGCTTCAAGAAATTGCCGATTCTTTGGCAAACTGCGTGCAATCTACAGTGTATGGTGTGCGGGGGTGTTTTTGGCTGCTCGAGCTTTTCCCCACAAGTGTAAAAATCAGCTATTTCTCTGGTCGGAAGTTAGACTCTACATATCAAGTTTATAAAGTTAATCTTTAGAATTGTCCTAGGGACAACACCATAGACTAGAACTTATCTTAAATCCTATTTGCTTAATTCATCAGAAGAAATTTAAATTCAAATTCTAATATAATTTGTATGTCCATGCAATGAGATTAGGTTAAAAGCCTAACTTTTGATTGATCCACAACTACAACCTAGGGATTAACGTTTAAATCCTGAAATTGTCGGGATACCGCCTGAACCACCCAGGGTGCGCAATAACCCACCCCCCCCCTCCCCTCACCCCAGACCTTGACAGAAACCTCCAACTCATGCCAAAATAGCTAATTTACAGCTTTTGGTAAAACCCGGGGGAGGGTGATAATGCACCCAGCATTTTTGACCGTTTTGACATATGTTGTACTCGTATATGTATACATGGTGAGTCAAAAAGATTTACACTCGGTTTCAAAATCTTAAATATGTAACAAGTTGATAATAGTTTTTATACATGAAACAATAGCTCATTATGTACACTATCATTGGTAAAAAAATCTAACGTTTACCTTTTCGCATTATTGCAGATATGGAAAATTAACGAAAGCCGCCAAAAACCATATTGACCACGGTTGGACAATTCTTCATTTCCCCACGTAGTTTTAGCCAAAGCCATTGCGGGTACTATCATCTAAATGCTTTTAAGCGTTTACTTTTGGATTTTTGTGGCTAAAGTAACCATTACCGAATCCGTAACAATTGTTGTTGATAACATTTCTAACAATGTTTTTTCAATGACAGTAGTGTAACATGGGGAGGGGAAGGGGACGCATGTCCCCCTCCCCCGTGGGCCTGACCCGACAAGGATGAAATACATGTAAGCTAAGGCTCATGGCAAAGAAAGAAGTGGAAAAGGACATCAAGCAGAAAGGAGTGGGAAGTAGTAGAGAAACAGAGATGGGGAAGGGAGGGAGAGGAAAGGAAATGGAAATAAATTATGACAGATGCTGATGGAAAAGAAGTATGGACGTTGAATGTGTTGTATTGTAAATGTTCAAATATGGATCCCCAAGTAGCCCCACCCCATCAGGGATGAAGGAGTCGGTTGGAAAATGTGGGTCAACCGGCTTGTATTCCCCCAGGACTACCTGAACTATTTGATTCAGTTTCCACGAAAGTTATGTGAAAAATTTGATCAAATTTATTTTTGTGAAGTTACTGCTTAAAAATTGGGTGTAACGATTAGATTCCATTAATTTGTTGATTCCAGAATACTGAAATAGTTAAAAAAATTTTCTTGATGAAGATTACACAGGTATCAAAGCAAGAAAGAATAAGAAATGTCATTGATTGTACTTGTGTAGACTCATCCAAAGTCTTCTTTGGTCAAATTCCACACCAGTGATTCCGTGGACGAGTGGAAAAATGGGTACATATTTTAAGTTAGCATAAGTTCGCAAATGCAAAAGTTCAAAACTCAAAATCAAAATTTCTCTAGTCGGGGAATAACTAGTTTTATATGGGTACTCCATTCTTGGTAGGGATTTTTTCTACTGCGTAGAGAAAAATTCAAACAAAATGATGGTGGTTTAATGAGTGTAAATCGTTTTTGACTCACCCTGTTATACCTAGTGCTTTGTGTTTAAAATGAATACTCGGAACACACCCCAAAAATGGTTCCGTAAGTTTCAAAAAATATTTCCTTAAAGAACCAAAAGGCGCTTCTTTAGAACTACTCGATGTTATGTTTTAAAAGAACTAGAACCACTGTTTAGAAAAGGCTCAATATAGCGGACAAAACAGGTTGTAGTAAACTTCTGTATAGAGACTAGGCTCTAAATTGCTTCTGTCTTAAAAGAAATCTTTGTTTAAATCAGTAAACTAACTGAGTGGTGGACACAAGTTTTATACATATTTATGCCCTCTAAAAAATTTTCGCTTCGTCTGGAAAATTCAACCAGTGAATTAAAAATTTAAAATTTAAGATATTTTCTTTGTTCGCCTTTGGTTTTAAAAGGTAGATAGAGTGACGGGACTAACATTTAGTAGGACTATTCGTCGGGCTGAAGCAAGACAACGTTAAGTGTTTTGATCTTCTATTTTCCAGGAAGAACATGTGTGGTTTCATTTGATTCTATTGATGAGGTGTCAATATTTATAGCAGGTAATAAAACAGGAAAGGTATGTGCTATATCGATGAATAAATAAATATAATTTCTCCTTGATAAAATGGTAACTTAAATATTTATTTAAACAAGGAATATAACGTACGGGAAATCAGGATTTTCTTCGTTTTAAGCAAGGCAACGTATATTAAGGGACACGTCATGTTGTCTTGCCACTGACAGGGTGTTTTTAATGCAAGAACAACGTAAGTGGGGCATACTTACGTGGTCTTGGCCATCGACACGGGCAACACTGTGTTTAATGCAAGACTTAACGTAAGTGCCACTTTAGTTGTCTTTGCACTGACGAGGGGGGAAATTTAATGCACGACTAACAGAAGGACCACTACGTTGTACTTGCGCATAAGAGGAAAAGAGCATGCACAGCGTTATATTCTTTATCTATTAGCACGTTTACATCGCTTAGATATCATTCGACATATAGTTAAATATGCGCGAATATCTCTCTTCAAAATTCACCAAAACTCAATTTCGACAAAATGTCACTTACGTTGTTGGTCTTGCATTCAGCCGACGATTATGCACTCTCACAAAATGTTCGCTTCGTTTTAGACAACAAATCATTCTTTCGATCAGTTGATAAACTTAAAAATTTAAAGCGGTAAAATGTAGAGAAGTGGACTAACAGTATGACCAAACAAGTGAGGATTTAAATGTGGTGCAAGATCGTCACTTTATTCATATCTGTGACATTCCGTGTGCCATAAGAGGCATCGGGACAAATTCAATCGCAAATTGGTTCCAACTATTCACCTGATGTTTAATTAAAGCAATAATGGCACCTTTTCGAAGAGCGCCCCATTGAAAATTGGGGGCGCCTACAAATATTCAAATTATCTTTAAAAAAAAACGTATTTGTCATAAAAGAAACGATTTTGTAATTAGAATCGGGATCCCGAATGTTATTTAACGCGGAGCTGAGAAAACGTGTCGAATTGTCCGTCCATGATGATAGTGCCACATCACAGAATGACCTCTAACATGAGATCTCCGAACGACGGAACAACTAATGATGAGAGTAAACACGTATGGCGCAATTTCTCTGATATTTCATCGGAGATCTCCGATATTAATTATTCTAAATACAAAATTCCTTCTTTGTGACACACAGAACATTTTCGAGCTTTACATCAAGATATAACTAGCCAATTACCAATGCAACTGTTCAAAAATCTAAAATCTCAAAATATTTGGAAATTGGGTGCGCTCTTCAAAAAATGTGCTCTATTGCTTTAAATCAAATCAGGATGTCAAAGGAACCATATGACCAAAACAACATTTTCAAAAAATTATAAATGGTAACAAGATGAAGATTGAGAATTTGAAATTAATAACGGGGCTAAGTGTTGTTTTTTTCAGTACGAGGCAGCTTATATAAACAGGAGGGAAATATAATAATTATTTTTCTCGCCATTTTAGTTTTTGTCATACCAATGTTTGTATGTCACACAACACAACAAACACGTACTAGAAAATAAAAGGTGCCGATCAAAAATTCCTTTAAAGCTTTACTTTTACAAGTTTTCTTCGGGGGGTACCAGACCTGAGCATCCGGGGGGTGGGGAGACTCAAGAAGTTCCCGATTTTTCAGGCGCCAATTTTTCTGGCGAGAGCATTGTTTTTTTCAGCGGTTCAAAAATTCTGAAGGGGGAGGGGAAGGGGCAGTCGTGTTAGCACGTCTCCCTTCCCTTTCTTTTTCTCGTCTTCCCTCTTTCCATCGTCTTTTCCCATTTCTTCTCTTTCCCTCTTTTTCTTTCTCTTTTCTCTTCCTTCTCCCTTTTTTCCTTCCCATTTTTTGGCTCCACTTCCCGATGTGTTTTTGTGTCGAGGGGACAGCTGCACCCCCCCCCCCGCCCCCAATGGTTACGCCACTGTTTTTATTACATCATAGATAGTACGTAACTAGAATTCTTCTTGGTTTGGAGGAAATTAATTTTGAGGCATGTAAAAACAGCGACCGTCTTCGACTTAAGATGGGGAGACTTAACAAACATTTAAAGAGACATCCCGATCCTAAGCTCCTCGTAGAATACTAAAAATATATACGAATTACACAATTAACATTACATTAAATGCAATTCAAATGGATAATTTTGTGAATTAAGTACATGTGGCATGATGACTTCCAGTATGAAACCACCCACAAAAAGTTCTATTGTGATCGAGTGGGACACCTTTAATATCACACAAGAATTATTTGGCTAATGTGATCTGCCCATTTTAAAGACACAATATCATTTAAAGCTGCTAGGACTAGTAACTGGAAATGTATTGTAGCACTCAGCACTCTTTATTCCATAATAAAAAAATTTAAGTGATGGGAACCAATTCCTAATAAGTTTCATCTAAATTATCAACGGTTCATAGTCATTTCCTTTTTTGGTTCTTCTGCTTTCTTGGGTGGCTTCGTAGTAAGTTGGCGGATTATCTGCACTTGATCCACACGCTCCTAAATCCTGACACTTTTCTTCCTCCCTTCCCACGTCGTCCTCCTCAAAACCTGCAGCCTTGGCTTTGGATGTTTCCATCATAGCAATCGGTGGCTCCGCGGAAGAACCAGTGGCAAAAACTATAGGTATTGTGTCGCCTTCTTCGCGTCCGTCGCCCCGTCTGAATAAATAAATATATAAATATAAAGAACGAACTTGTAATTTTGCTCTTTCTGTTCAAAACCGGACGATTTTTTATTTATTTATTTTTTCTTAAACATCCGGAGAAATTTCTCAAGATATAGTAACGCTTGCGTTCTCCTAAAAGAGTATAGTCCTCTTTGGAACATGACAAGGGTCCCTATAGAGAACATAATCGATCTTTGAAGAGTTTCTTCCAAAACTTAAGAAACGGTCTTTTCAAGAACAAGCACTCAACTTAAGAAACTTTTTGAAATTGTAGTTAAAAAACATTTAGAAATTGTAGTTAAAAAACATTTAGAAATTGTAGTTAAAATTTCAAAACAAATATAAATCGTATCTGTAAATATTATTTCATCGATGAATATGATAAATAAAAGTGGAACTATTTTAAAGCCCTGGCGTACGCCAGCATTGACTCATATTCTGACGATAATCCATTTGGGAGAACTTTTAAAGAACCTTTATTTTATCATCTTGAAAGAAAGGTGAGTTGCTTCTTTTCAGAAAATATGTTGTATATAACTGCACGGTAGTAACAATTACACCATTCGTAATATGGAAATGTTGTAATTTTTCGTGACAAATCTTCAAATATGCTCATCGGAAATCGTCATGTATTACAAAGTACACAACCTAATAAGCCAAATCGGCATTGTAACTTCCGGTAATATTTTTAGGACTCCTGACCTTTCACCCTGTCAATATTTCAGGAAAATTGCCTTTTGGTGATTTCAAAAAATAGTTCTAAGATATGTTTTGATTTTTAAAAATAGAAATCATGTTTTACTGTAATCAAATAATTTATGACATTTTTATTGGGCCATATTGCTGGAATAGTTATTAAACATAATTAATAAAACCAAAATCTTGATTTGTCAAAGGCCAGGAGTCCTAAAAAGTCACAAAACCTTCCCACAATGGATCACAAATCTGTAATGCCGATTTCGCTTATTAAATATGTGAATTGGTACGTCTCCTTACCCTCTGCGGTAACAGACAATGGCAACTATTACAACAATTAGAATTACAATGAGGAGACCTGCCAATATGCCGCCAACGGAGGCGCCGCCGACCGCTGTCTCCTGAAGGTTGGGCTCCATTGCACTTCTTAATGGGTCAGCTGAAGTAGAGGAGAGAATAAAGTTATTTACACTTAAATAATACAAAGTTGCAAAAAAAGTTGGGCAAAATTCATTCAGCCGTTGTTTACAGTTTTGACCAACAAAAGTAGATTTTGAACCACTAACGGACATATTTAATAGTTTACAACCTGCTGTAATTACAACTCCGAGATTGGCGTGTATTATGACACTTAAAGGTCCCAGGAAATGAGAATCTTTAGGGACATTCCTTCCAATAAAAACAGGCCAGAAAGAAATCCATACCAGGGACATCATTTTAGTGAAAACTATTGATTTTCAGTCAGTTGTCATGAATAGCTTCACACCAGTCACCTGGAATTTTCTATACTCTCAGAAAAAAATGGCACCACAAAATGCATGTCATCACAACCCAAATATTGAATGCTTTCGGGGCCCTCCTTGTAGACTTGAAACAAACCACATCCAATTATATTTGCATTTCCTGGACCTGTAACAAAATTCAAGATGTAAAGTGATACATGGAAGTGATTAAAGGATTTCTGTACTCTCTGGTTATATTTTGTGCGAGAGAAAGAAAAGAACAAGACAGAGTCAAAAATACAATGGTGTGCAAACAAAAATGCAAAAAAAAAAAGAAAAGAGAAAGACAACAGTCAGCGCGAGAGCTGACAAGAAAAGAGAGAGAGGAATAGGACAATAGAACATGAAGGGGAAGAAGAAAGAGAATAGGGTAGAGAGTGAGAGAGAGACACCTAGAGAACGGAAATTGGGGCGTTTGCCAAGGTATAATTTACAATAATTTCAATGTCCTGACTCGTTTGAAAGAATATCTAAACCTGAGTGATAGATTTTAAGAATGCGGACAAACGGGTTAAAACATGAAACCATAGGATCTACAGTTTTCACAAAATGGTCCTTTAGTGCCCGGTACACAATTACATCTAAACCATCCTGGACCGCCTATGCATTCCCCGCCTTGTTTACACGGTGACTGCACAGTAGTTAAAGTCTAGATTGCAAGGAAAGTAAAGGTACGAATTAGGTCCAATGTTTAACGATACACCAACATCTATTGTGCTTATTTTGGTGCAGAGAGATTCTCATTATATTACTACCAAATCACGAAATGAAATCCAGTTTTTAGGAGAAGGGGATACAGAGTACCCCCCGAGAAAACCGCAAGAAACGAGCTTGAACTAGAACTTTTACATGCATTCTCGGACCGACCCAGGGGATCGCACATGGGACCTCGCCAGGTGTTTAAAGCGGGAAAGAACTACTTAGCCGCTGTAAGGAGAGTCGAAATGTATTACTGGTTAAATCACTTCGCCTGTGCTTGCAAGCCGAACATAAACGCCCTCGCTTTTGTTTTAGCAGTCTTTAGCTGTAGCCCTGATTAGTCAAGCATATCGGCGACGGCACTACAAACCGCTTTTGCTCCATCAAACGTCGCTCTCAGCAGGTTTCACGAGTAGGCTACCCCGTCCTTCCTGTTTCTTAAAGCTGGATTTATTTCCTGATTGTAGAATATGATGAACATCCTCTCTGACACGAATACTAGTATCTTAATCAGAAACTATCCCCATCTCGCCGTTTGTCATATAAATTAAGGTGACACCAGTGCAAACATGTATTGAAGAAATGCATTGTGGGAAGAAACACTATACCTCCTCTTCACCAATGCTATACTCCAAGTTTCCAAACGCATTTGGACTTTGTCTAACGCGTAATCAACCCTATAAATACACTGATTACTTTCATGATGAGCGATATAATGCTCAAAACATAACGATAACGCCTTTGAGGCTTTGACATAATTGTCAAGAACTTCCATTTGACAGTATTGGATTCAATTAACTCTGACCGTGAATAGTTTGAAGTATGGTTTAACTCAATGTGTACATAGAATTCAAGGGTAACTGTCGCACATCCTTGATCTTGCATCTCACAAACAATCAAAATTGTGTTGAAAACATCACAATTGTTCCCAAATGCAAATCATAGAAGCAGTTATTGCAGACCTAACTTTAGTCCTTAGCTTATATGCAGAGTTACGAGTAAAATCTTCGCAGGAAAGACGATTCCAGACGGATTGATCCAAAATATAACTTATAATACTTCAAACAGACCTATATGACTTCAAACAGCCAACTCAAGTGCGACCAGGATTGGACAAACTATTCAAAAAAAAATAACATATCTTATGAATGAGTTTGTTCGTCATCGTCTAATAGGGCGATTCACGGCGGCAATGGTTAACTTGGCCAGACCAGTCTTCCAGAACACCTCAAGCATGCAGAGAATACAAGGACTCACTGCCAGAACATTGCTGAAATATCTGGTGAACCAGGTGCATATATTGTATTTTTCAAAACAAAGTCCAGTCAATAAATTTGTTTCCGTGAAAGGACCCTATCTTCAACCCAGGTATAATCTCCCGTGGTTCAATTGACAACTGCGTCGTCTGTGCCGCAAAATAACAACAGTTTAATAAGAAAAGCAACGCTTTAAAAAATATGATCAATACTATATACTTATATCATCTGACAAGTTATGGGGCCATTCTCTATACATAGACATAGTTTTGAAACACTTTGAAGCTTATGGATAATTACATGCTGCCAACACGGCTTCCTGCCAAGTAAAATTGAGGACTGTGAAACACTTGACTCTGGTAAAAAGTGGATATGCTCAATGATTCTAGCAAAGCTTTCGATAAGGTGCCCCACAAATGTTTGATGTCTCAACTCAACATTACAGACTTGTTGGCTCACTGGCTATATGGGGCAAAATGTATCACCGGGCTAACCCAATTAATGTTCTCGCTGATAGTGTTGCGTTCAAACATATCCCGCGTCGATATGGTGTACCTCAGGGCACAGTGATTGGTCGTCTTTGGTTTCTCTTTTCATCAACGAACTTCCAACAATATTAACAGAAAATCAGCTGATGAACGATTGTTTATACACTGTTGCAATGAGAGCAAAGGACCTCCAAGGAGACCTAAAATTTTTAGCTGGTCTTGCTTGGAAGATTAGCCAAATAAATGGCTTATGAGTTTCAACCATCGAGTGCGATATCATGGTGATGACAATCATTATACATCACCAAAATCTAGAATAACCACCTGAGGTCTAACGACTTCTTACCTCTGATTGGCTTATTTCAGGATATAGCACTGATAATACAACTCGAAGTAACCAATCAAAATAACCTAGCAAACCTTAAAGCTTTTCTTACCAAGTTCTATGACAAAATCACCATATAACCGGAGACAACCAATAAAACCGGCCGATAAATATCAGGGGTTAAAATTCTTAGAACCGGTCTTTACCATCTGTATGAAGAGGTCGACGGCCCTTGAAATGGGCCATAACGGCACAAACCTAACCGTCTCTACTTGCCTACTTTTCGGGGTTTAGTGGAGCCACTTTAGCCATTCTCTGTACTTGGAATCCATGGTTCAAAACAAAAGAAATGTATTTGACGTACAAGCTATACTTGTGGTTGGTATAATAGATTGGTATCCACCAATGAGACTTGTCAAAGAGTTTAGAGAGTGCTGCCGTTTCAGTCAGCCGTGCGATGTAGTCTAGTTTGTCGTCCACCGTACAATTTTGTTCTGGCAAACAAACACAAAGAAAGAAATAGCTACTTAGAGCTTTGGGTTTATTTGGACTACCAACTAACAAATAAAGCAGAAATAACACAAAACAAAAAGGACAATCATTTGAAATTGGTTGGAGTGGTTGGTGGGTTTTATGGCTGATTATGGATTAACACGAGGCACGTAAGGCGCAGCGGGCTACAGCGATGACTGTGATCAGTGGGTCACGTGTTTGAACTTGCCGGAGCCAGAGCGGTTTTGTCCGTAGGCATGGTACTTCGTCGATGCACTGCCTATTACATACAGAATACCGGTGTGAAAGAATCATAGTCCGGCAGGTATTATAGTCCGGGCTCATAGACGGACAAACGGAATAAACCGTGAAACTAAATGTGCGTGAAGAGTCAATTGACCTCGATTGCCCTATGTGTTCACCATGATTGTTCCCGGACTGTGAGCCCGGATGACTATTTCTAATGCACACGGCATAGAAAAAGGTACGTGAAAGGCTAGAGTCCAAGGCAATCTGATTTGACGAGTTCACTGGCGGACGCTTAAAAATGTTACTGCCCAAGCCCATTATTACGAAGCTACTACTATGCACTTATGTTGATTTCGCCAGGACGACCCTCCGGATATAAAACTGATGATGGGCGTTCGTACTTCATAGGAAGACGTCGGCCGAGGTATCTTTCGAACATGCTTTTCGCGACGGATGCATACTATACGCGGTTGCGTAAAAATCATGTTCGAAAGGCTAGCGTCTACAGACGTCTGCCGATGAAGTATGAATCCACCTTTATAGTGTTTCATCTTCCTCGAGACAGTGACGTCAGAGTGTAAAGCAATAGTCGCAGCATTAAATCGCGAGCGTTGATTCAAGGCGCTGACATACGCACGCGCGCGTATAAAGCCGGTGCGAAAATATACGCGAAAAACAAACTGCCAAAACGCATTGACGTCACTGGACTCGTGCGAAGGTAAATGGAGTATAGACATCTAAGAACATCGTAAGGCATGTTGTTGTTCAGATAATTTACCGGTGTCATTAAACTAGTGTCATGTACGAGTGTCCTACCACCCAGCTGTATATTGATTCTCAATTGAGTGCCGTATGCATCGGGTGTCTCAGCACTGTACCCAAATGGCCTCGTCTACAAGGTCACGGTTTAGTCCGTACATGTTGCTATATGGTGGCTAGGAAACTCTCTCATGGGGGACAGCAGTTTCTTTACACCGGCGTAAAGATCCGCCAAATTGTTTTATTTCTTTTTTGTTTTTTTGAACATTTTCTAATATAGGGGGATCGATGTGTTAGTAATGGCTATGACATGTATGACGACATGTGGCGTTATTATGGTAATCAGCTGAAAATAAGTGTGTTCTTGCCATTATAATAAT
>JAMKCH010047878.1:0-36596 GCA_023653785.1 Ophioderma brevispina
ACATATGATCGAAACTGGAACCTCAACAATTAAAATGGAAGAAAGTTAGCATCCGCCAACATAACATGGAAATAAGTATGCTTAACATAACATACAAAGATCACAAAATAATAAATGGATAAGGAACAGACAAGGTACGGGGAAAACCATAAGGAATAATCAACATCGGTAAATACATTGGCTGGCCATATCCCTAGAAGGGGAGATGGAAGATGGAGCACACTGACTCCTGATATGGCATACTTCTGTGATGGAAAAATGAACAGAGGTAAGGCAAAGACAGAGATTGAGAGATGAAATAAACATTCTTGAATGAATCTAATTGGTACAAATAGTGCAAGGGAGAGAGAAATGGATAACATACTGAGGCCGTCACAGCAGTGGATGAAACGCTGATAATAAGAAGTAAAGCAAGTCCATACTTGCATACCTTTTATTTTCCCAAATTTTGAAGGTTGTTTACCCGATTGAAAATCTTGGGTCCCTCCACTGTGAACACATAAAATTGGATTTTTGGTGTCAGAGAAAGCAAGTACATCTTTTATCGATTACCCAGTGAAATTTAAGGCCCCGAAATGTTTTCTTTTTATATTTAAACAAAACCTCCCCCAAAGTGGTCAACTACATTAGCACACACACACACACACTATCCTGTGCATAGATGTTAACTTGGCTGGAAATTTCTGGATTTTTGGCCATAATTAAAAAACTGCGGAAATTATTAAAAAAAATTGTACGTATAATTTTTTTTAATTTCTGATATCAAATGTCATTGATAAAGGTTAAAAATGTATCAAAACCCAAGTGTTTTAAGTACCAATCTAATTACTATTAACTAATTAATCGCGTAAGAAAATACTTCCCCAGCGCTTACCGGAATGTTACGCTAAAATTTTGGCTCTTCCTCGGTTCGAATTTTTTTATTTTTCAGGAAATAGACTACTCTGTCATCTTTGCCTGTGGCCAATTTAGTAAAACAATTTTTCCTCTACACTTATGGCTGGACTGATTTAACTCAAATTTGTCATCAGATGTTGTGGTGATGCTTTCATGAGGGAGAAAACATACTCATCGGATCATGACTGAGTCACTTAAATCCTCTACATCTCATGTTTCAAGTTGTAAAAAAACCTTCCTGATATTGATTGCATTTAGGCTAATTTGATTATTACAAATGTAAATATCACCAAGTCTGACCTGTAATGCGAGCAAGACAAGTTCTAGAAATTACAATGAGCAAATGACTTTGAAAATAAAAGCTCTTTGAACCGGTATTATGGGTTAATAGGTATTATGAAATGTCTGTCCTGTTTGGTTTACACAGTTGATGAAGTTCTTGAGTGACACCAATGAGTTGGCTGCCATGGATGTTTAGTTTTTGTGCGTGAGGCTATTCAGCGATTCCAGCAGCTTAAACCCATCATCATTGAGAAACTTCTGGAGGTGTTCCCCACCATAAAGGCTGTCAGTAAGGAGGCAAAACAAAGTTAAACAGCTCTTGTGAGAGCTTTACCTAGTGTAGTGTTACAACTTCCATATACCACACAAGCTCATAAACCTCAGAAGACATGGTGTGTAATAAGGGTCTTATATTTTCTTGTACGATTCATACTAGGTTTTTGCTGGTCAATTTCTAATCGATCAATATAATCAAAGTAATAATGAAACCTTAGTATGCACATGTAACTTGGGTATACTCCATTTCCCTACCGTCCGGCCAGTGACGCAGCCGAGATTGGACGGGCGCACCAGTCAAAACACGCTCGCTGGCTTAAAGCAACGGGTTATTTTACACGCGCGCAGCATATCTTGACATGTGCGTAAAGGCTGCGTCAAAAGGGGGGGTTTATACATCACGGCACGGAGGGAGAGAAGGGCCTATAGTGGTAAGCTTTGGTCTTTTGCTTGTAGTATGGATAATATCCCCTGTTCTGTTAGGATACACCGGGCAGCCTTGTGGATCCTGGGCGAGTATTGCACCACATTGACAACATTCATAGCTTGATAATGAAGAATCCGCTCCTCCTGGGAAGTCCCAATTGTAGATGACGAACCCGCAAAGCAAGGAAAGCACGAGGTGTGTACTCATTGTGGAAAGTGTAGAGGAAAGAGAATTGGTGTAGGAACATCCTGGGCAGGATTGCCGTTGACATAATCCTTGACTCCTACAGGATCCTAGGAGAGTTAGAGGCAGTACCCAATCCCAACTTCGACCCCACCAATCACTCCATCAATCCAGAAGATTTTGTATTTTTTCAAGCTTGTATTTGCTCATCTTGTCCTGTAAATATTTTGGCTAAATTCTTTGTCCATTATACTGCAACTAAATATTGGTGGTTAACGTTTACCAGAAGTTGTATAGTAACCTTTTGGGCTGTTTGTAATGTACAGATTACCCTCTCACCTTACATGTACATGTCAGATTCAATGATATTTTTTAAATTAAAGGTATTTGGGTATGGTTTTTTCCCCAAAACACACAAAAATCTGTAACAGTGAGTCACCTTTAAGATTCAGGCCGAATAGTTAGATCTGAGTCAGACGGGTCACAGGTCATCCTGTACCTAAATTATGTCCGAATTCACTACCCGCGGGGCATTTGTGGGACAATAGTATTTGAATGTAGAATTTAACTAAGAAGAACGAGATTTGCATGGACAAGACTCGTTAAATACCCGTAAATGGTATGATTATTAAAGGAGAAATTGGAGCAAGCTATAAAATTTTGTGACAGTACAATGGTGCCATGCCATCATGATTGAAGGATCATATCTTGAGAGGGCAGCTGCAATATGTTTTAATTTCCACTTTCATCATGCATAGCTGCATCGCATGATAATAACTTTTTGGTAGGATGTAATAATCACAATTAAAAGCAATTATCATGTTTTGAGAGCTCCGATGTGTACAATATCAGATCCAAAACATGATATGATTAAAATTGGGAGGATTTACCCCATATTAATTGGTCTGGCTATGAGTTTTTTTTAAACTATTGGGCCGAGACGCATGCAACTCCTGGCTAACATTAATTTTGGCTAATCGATCCAATTTTATATAAACTCGGACATACAAAAATTTGGTAATTACTAGATGACTGTACGGCTCTAAGTTTTTGACTGCTGTTTAAAACAGGCCCTGGACTGTTCCCGGTTATTGTCTAGGATGGGTCACAAACCACGCTTTATTTGGCTATAACCAATAATACAAAACAAATTTGCAGCGGACCTGTTTGCTTTCCGTGTGGCACCTACCGAGTCAAGTGCCATGATCTAACTTAAATATTACAACTATGACAACTCTGACACTACTGTTTTAATAGACGTCACACTCGTCGTACAACTCCTAGCACTACGAACATGCTATAAGCCCATGCTATTTTGGAAGCCATTTTTGGATTGGAAATCTGCAAAAACAACTTGTGCCTGAAACATCACTGCGACTGTAAACTTCCCTGAACAAACCACATGCCTGACTATGGTCTGGATCTCTAAGGACATTTTATATTCAAGGCCCCTGGCCAAAATCAACGAGAAAGTGCTTTTTTCCGTGCCGTAAGTTTTATTTAGTGTTTAATGGCTTGGGCCGGCCAAACATCTAAGCATCCCCATTTTGAGCTCGCCATTCAAGATGGTGACCGTCCGACCTATAGCCTTTTATTACTCCACCTGTGTTTAAAATACATCATACAATCAGCTCTTTCCTCCTTATAACATTTACAGATGACCACCATGCAGGGTCCGCGTATCCAGCGTCTTTGTGACAGAATGGGAACAGTGAAAATGCCACCCGAGTGCTCTCAGTTCAGCTACGCCAAAAAAAGAATGAGGAGAGCCGGTAAAATTTCCAAAATTGGGAGTAATTTTAACAAAACATTGATGGCTTTTTAACATGGAATGTTGTTTTTTGTATTATGTGAAAACAAAATTATTTTTGGATAGTAATGGTAATTTATTATTAAAGGAGAAATTGGAGCAAGTTATTTGAAATTTTTGCTGAGACTGAGTGCATAATTCTAAGACTGAATGCATCTTATACATTCAACACAGAAGTGAATGCCGATCGGCTTGTTGATAGGTTGGCCTCCCCATTGGGTTAATTGTGCATGCAATGCTACTACCCATAGTCTCCCCCCTTTTATGCAGATATTGGCACGCGGGGCGTTGCCAACCTCTTGTAACAATCTTGCAGCACTTTAGGGATTGAAATGCTCACATTCTTCAACAAACGTTGGATCCATAATGCTAAGAAAAAAAAAGTCAGTTTGTCTCAGAAGCCCGCATGCATTTTGTTTAAAATTGGTCTTTTAGCGGAGTATTTGGTTAGGTTTTTTTGGCTTCTCACTTGAATTTTTTTTTAATTTTCAGAAAAAAAAATGAAACGGCCAAAAATGAAAAAAAGTAGGTCCAAAGTGCAATAAATTTTTTTTTAAATCCTACCAATCATTACACTGACTGATTTCCTTTACAAACACCAAGGTTGACTGAAATATATGCATTTCCCTTCTGAAAGTGGAATGCACCAAAATATTTTCGCACCCCTAAAAGATAAATGGTCTCGCCCAGTGCCCCTCAGGTCACACCACGTCACCATTGCTCTCTCAATTTCCGTTTTGGCTAGCCTCAACACTGCTAACATATAAGTGCTTATTGTGAAAAATGTCCTTGTCCTCCTAATCCTGGTTGAAAGGGGAATTAACATCAACTACATAAACTTATTTCCAAGACACTAAAATCAGACCAGAACCAAGCTATAAGCAAGCTTCAAACAAAAAAGAAAAACAAGCAAAAAATTGGAATTCAAACTTTAAAGCTATTAAGTACTTCACTTGAAGTGCCTCAAGTTGTTCTAAATTGTTGTTTCAGCAAGTGCTTGGTTTTTTTATATATGCTTTCTTTAGCTTGAATGCGGCCTTGCTATGTGCTTGGTTTCTTTCTGCTTGTTTCAACTAGTATTAAGAGGGAATGGTAATTGTTATCTGCAGTTTAATTTCCCTTTCATTTCAGTGAATTTAAACAAGATGATTTGTCAAAACCAAGCACTTATGTTAGCAGTCACGACGGACGCATCGCAGCTTCTGTTTGCAGTCAAATTTAACTGAGATCTTTGATCTGGACTGATAGTCCTCCAAACTAATACCTCCTATACTATACCAATACTATCCGGATATATTATTGGATTAGTATCTTGGATATTAAGCGCTCTATCTGGTAGGAATATACGGAGACTTTCACTGCCCTGTCGGAGAGCTGGCGTCTTCTCTGGACTGAAAGAACCCTACATGTCCCAGTCGCACAATCGGACCGTCGCTGGCTCAGATTCCAAATCCGGGCCAGTCGTACGAGTGGACGTGTCTCCCCTTAGGGCTTTCCACCTCTCCCATGGGTCTTCACATTCGTGAACCCGGGAAGTTGGGCCTTCTCGCGAGAGGGGATCAATCTGCATGTACCTTTGCGACTGGTTAACTACGTCCCGAGATGGTCAGTCGTACCATCCATGTTTGTTGCAGAGGTTGGGGCTTTATTGTCGCTTAGACAAATCGAGCCTAGCCCCCTCTAAAGACCTGAGATTAATCTGGGTACACGGCTGCAACTGCTTCGGGCATTGCAAACCGACGGCCGACGGGTGGAGGTTTCATTCGAACCGCGACTTCAGTCATTCCCCCACTCGAGACATTGGCTCGCCTTCTAGCTTGATGGCCAGTCTCGTCTGACTTGTCCCGTAACTGTCGCTTCCACATGAGGATGCTTCAATTGCCCCTCGGGCGGCAGTGCGGATCAAGCACCCAAACTCCCGTCTGATCCGTAACACGGAGACCTGGAGCCCTTGCAAAACGTGTTCTCCACCACCCAACCTGACCGGGGAATTCATTCCCCCCGCGCCTCCTGTCGATTGTAGTAATCAAGACGGACCGTCGAAGTCGGGTTGGGGATGGTTTTCCCTAGACCCCAGTAACCTTCGGGGACTGTCCTCAAGACCGAGGCATGCGCCCATGTCAATCGCCTCGAATTGGGGGCAGTAGAACGAACACTAGCTCACTTCGAGGCAATGGTGACCGACTTAGTGTCCTGGTACAGCGACAACTCCTCCACCGTGGTGGCCTTCATCAACAAACGGGCTGGATCGGTCCCGTCCCTGTGTCCGGATGCCATGCGCATCATAGCGCTGTGTCGATGAACGGGCATCACGCTGTACGCAGTCTATTCCGGGGCCGTATTTCCTTGCCGACGATCTGTCTCGCGTCAGGGACGACGGCCTCGGAATTAATACTGAACCCCGAGATGTAGTTCAGAGGATCTTCGAGAGGTTGTTACAACCCCCATAAATCGATCGGTTCGCCTCACACATGAAAAGTCACCCTGCACCCGGACTCACGACCCGGGTGCGTTACCAGTCAAACGCTCTGGCGATGGACTGGTCGGGGATCACTGCCTATGCCTTCCCACCAATTCCAATCCTACATCATGTAGTTGATGTTGGGCGAGAGGCGTGCCGTGTGATCCTCATAGCTCCCTTTTGGCCGAAACACCTTCGGTTTCGGCCAATGGTGGATCGTTTGGCGGCTACGCTGCTGCGTCTACCAATCCGTCCGGATCTAATATCACTTACGGACGGGGGAGCGCCACTCTGTCGCTGGAACATCTAGCGTTGACTGCATGGCCATTATCCGGCAACGATGCCGAGATTCGGGCTTTTCACAGAGGGCTGCCTCGCTCATATCAGCGGGAAGAAGATGATCTACCCTGGACGCTTACAGTAAGCGCCTTGGGCCCTACTTCCGTTGGTGTGAGCGAAGAGAAGTCTCTCCGACTCGAGCATCTGTAGCCGAGATCGCTGACTTCCTTACCAATCGCTTTGATAGCGGACTTGGATGTTCAACATTCAGAAACTACAAGTCTGCTATCCTAGCGATCCATAGAGGTTTCGATGATGGATCGACCATTAATGACGATGGATCGATCCATCTCCTTCTAGAGGGGTTGTTTAACACACGACCCCCGGCCATAAAGGTGGTCCCACCCTGGGACCTTAATACTGTCTTAGACTATTTAGTGAAGCCGCCATTCGAACTGATGGCAGACGCGTCACTAAAACATGTCACCATTAAGACAGCCTTCCTGGTCGCTCTCGCCTCCAGGAGACGATGTTCAGCGATTAAAAACATTTCTATCTCTGCATCGGACTTCTCCCGGGACAGGGTCAAATTGTTCCTTAGGCCGGATTTTCTGGCCAAGAACGAGTCATCCTCATTCCGACACTCAACAATTATCTTACCCCGAATTGCATGTCACTCTTCGGTGCGGGAAGATCGCCTGTGGTGTCCCGTCCGAGCCCTCGAGTACTACAAACGTAAAACTGAATCACTCAGGGGCTCGAACGATTCGTTGTTTCTTACACACGCATCCCCCACGGGTCCGCGTCTAAGGCGACGATTGCTAGATGGATAAGCGCTGTAATTAATGACTCCAACGCGGTGATAGGAGCTTCTCAAGCTCGAGCCCATTCCGTGCATAATATCACATCATCTTGGGCCTATCACCGCGGGATCAGCATTGCGAATATCTGCGAAGCGATGTCGTGGAGGGCACCACTACGTTTTTGTTGGTGTACTACCGAAACGTGGAAACTCCACAAGAGAACGTGGCGAGGGCTCTCCTGCAGAAACAACACTAAAATCATCTGCACTATACATAAAGTCTCCCAACCGGTTGCCGACTATGACGCTCGCCCCGGAGTATTCCGTATGTCAGGTGAGCCTCTATGTCACCGATTTTATGTTATTGCCTATTAAGGCACCTACCATATGTTTCTTTATGTTTAGTGTTTATGTCTCGCCTTTGGCTACATCCTTTTGACCGCTCTGAGATATCATGCTCCACCTCCGACTGAGTGAGCCAGTCTGGTGTTGATTGAAATTATTCATTCAACAGGGGTTAATGCATATATTTCAGTCAACATTGGTGTAAAGGAAATCAGCTCAGTGTAATGATTTAGTCAAAAACACATTATGTTTTATAAATCATAACTGAGGCCTGATTTCCTCTCCAATGTTGACTTCCCGCTTCCAGGCCCGCCCACAGCATGATATGTGCGTGCGTCCGTGTGGGCTCCGAGCCAAAATGGAATTGGGAAAGAGCAATGGTTGACGGGGTGTGACCTGGGGTCACTAGTTGAGACCATTTTATCTTTTAGGGGTGCTAAAATAGGTATTTTGGGGCATTCCACTTCTCAGAAGGGAAATGCATATATTTCAGTCAACATTGGAAAGGAAATCAGGCCTCAGTTATATGATTTATAAAACATAATGTGTTTTTGACTATTTTGCATTACCATTTCTAAAAAAAAGCACATTTTGCATTTGCATTTTCACATTTCTTCTGAGACAAACATGTTTGTTAGTTTTTTTTTTGCTTAATACATAGTATTATTATTTATATCAGGCTTCTGAGAGGTGCAAGGAAATCTTTGTATTGTACAGTTTCGGTAAAAGTACCCGGATGTAATACAATATTATTTTGAATATTGTATCGCATCCGGGCATCATTAGCGAGAATGACATTATTGACTGACTGGTAGACTTTTGGACTACGACACTGTCAACGCAAGGATTTTCTTGAGTCGGCCTGATATTTAAATACTATTGAATGGCTTTTCTTCGTGTGATACAAGAATATATCGCACTTGCTAGAAAAATATTGTACTCGTCTTCGACTCGTACAATATTCTTTTAGCTCGTGCAATATATTCTTGTATCATACTCAAAACCATTCAATATTATATATATATATCTTTACTTGTAGGCCTCCTCTGCGTGGTTTCTTGATGAAAGGAGATTTCTTTTCTGGGGCTTGCCTAGCCACAGTTCTCACCAAGTTGGCGCTACGCTACATAGAGATTACTCAAAACCAGAAAAGACAGAACGCTTTCCTGGCTGAAGCCATGCTGATTATGGCCACTATGCTACATTATGGCAAATCTGGTCTGGCTAAGGAGGTGAGTAAGGATTTCATGTGTATGCATAACCTAATCCAGGAAACTATGGCATTAAGGGGAAATATGGGGTTGGAGAGGCTAAAAATGAACATTTAAAATTTAAAAGGAGGAAAAAATTACTTTTCTTCTGCTTTTTGTTTGACAACAATCGGAGCTTCCGTTCAAAAGTTATGGTCGAAAATGTCGCCTCGCGACTTGAAATTCCTTGTGATATTTCTTATGTATTTCATTGTTTCCTCAAGCTGCGATATTTAAAGTGACAGGAGATTTTTTTTAGGATACGAATTTCTCTCAAATTTCACTGGATCGGTTGTAGACCACCTACCGAGAACGTTCGAAGGTTTATTGGACAAACAGGTGCAAAAGAAAAACACAAACCTGGTTTTAAACTTGCCTGCTATCGTAATCGTTCCCCATAGAAAACCATGCTTTGACTTTCTGTCGTCATCATCTTACTACATAAAGACGGCGCATTCGGCTTATTCACGTCAGGTGTGATCTAATACATTGGTAAGCATTCCAAGTATGTAAAAAAATGGAGTTCGAGAAAAATTGAGGGCGCTTCTTCATGGAAATCTCCTCGTCTCTTTAAGCTTTTGACCTCATTTTTCACATTTATTAATGAAATTCAAGTGCTTGTTTTGTAATTGATAATAATTTTAAAATAGCAGTTCTAAAATATAATAAAATGTAAAAAAGTGTTTCTAGACAAAATTGCCGATAACTCAAAAGTAAATTTTAACGATATGCCTTCGCTGCATGCATGATTTCTAAAAAACGATTAATCGTAGTATATTGGGAAAGTAAATTAAAGCATATCAATAGGACTACTTACTGAACTAGAATAATTCCAATAGCCCCATGAGAACTTGATTTAAGGGGCCTCAACACTAAAAAAAAAAATTATTTACCAAAATTTTATTGCCAATTTTATTGGACTGTATGATTTATTTAGCCAATCACAGATGGGGTAAGAAAAGCTTTAAGGTTTGTTCAAATATATGGAAGGTCTATTTTGATTGGTTGCTCATCTTGCTTTATCATATAATGAGCCAATCAGAGATACTGTAAGAAAAGTGGTATTCCTCAGGGGGTTAAAAATAAATATAAAAGAAGATAGAAGGTGACAATAGCACTGATCATGTAGCGAGTCCTCTCTGAAGAATTTCGGTGAAGTTCACTTGGGTAAACAGTCAAAATGTGAGCGATTTTTCAAGTGATTTTGTGAGTGATGAATATGTGAGACTGCACTAGAGCATAGGAGTCAAATCTTAAAGGGGGATGGCCTGATTTAAGTAGATGAAATTTTCATCTTGATAGAATGGACTTCACCCCAAAACTCCATCTGTAAATTTTTCAATCCGTTTTAATGTGAGACCTAAAAACGTGATTTTGTAAGCCCCATAGAGTGCTGTGTAAAATTAATATTGGTCGACCAAAATGGGGCATCTTTTCCCCATAACTACCAAACCAAACATCCTTTAGCCCTAAGATTTCACAGGGTAAATGAGAAATATAGTAGCTTAATTGCAAAAAAATTTGGACCACTAACGGTAAAATTTGGACCACTAACGGTAAAATTTGGGATCTCTGGGGAGGAGGCTATTAGTGATCGGGCCATGGACCTTTAAATGACCATATTTGTAACCATTTTGGAAATGCCATTGTGTGTCAAATATCTTAACTAAAATATTAAGATTGCAAAAAGATAATAATTGAAACATTAAGGACTATTTAATTAGTGAATAAAAGATATGATTTGTTGTTTTGCTTATCTAATATCGTGTCATATTGGATGGGCAGTCCAATATTTTGAGTAGTGGATGCCGGTGTAGCCGGTATCCACTACGATAAAAATATTGGACTGCGCATCCAATATGACACGATATCAGATGGGCAAACAACAAATCCTATCTTTTATTCTCATTCTTATTTAGTTTTGGTTGTTTTAATCAACAAAAATATTTTTATTTCAATAATATTAGTTAAAAGGGCAAAAATATTCCCCCGCTGTCAAAAATGAACCAACCCGTACTAGCTGCATGCACTGCGTAACCTCATACACGCGCGTGTAAAGACTTGCGCAACGATATGTCGTCTCATATAAGATAGGCAACAACCAATGATATTGCTAGTTTGCTTACTAAACCCCGCCAACTGAATAAGAATCAAGTTTAATCTTCTATACAGTATATATATTTTTATTTATGTCATTTACGGGACCCAATTTTCCCAGGAAATACTCCCAAATCTAGATCTGAGAACTACTTTTCTCTTCCCATAGAACATAACCGATGATGATGTAGACCGCATAGCCACTTGTCTTAAAGTGTTAGCAGAGCGTCATTCCATCATGTCTGAAATTTTTAACAATGGTTGCCGTAGCTCCCTACAAGCCTGTTGCTATCCCAAGCCAGGAAGAAGAAGACAAGGAGGTCCATAAGGTGAGTTGCATCCATATTAGTGTCTAACCTATCACCCTAATATCTGTTATACTGATTACAGATTTTAACGGGAAGCCGCTTTAAGTGTAATAAATGTTTCATCTTGATAGAATTGCATTCACCCCAAACGCCCATCTGTAAAGTTCGCGCCGATATTTCAACTCCGTGTATTAAGAATTTGGATCTAAAAACGTGATTTTGTAAAATTAATATTGGTCCGAGCCAAATTGGGGCACATTTTTCGCTCATAACCTCCCAAACAAACATCCTTTAGCCCCTCAAGATTTCCACGGGTAAAATGACGAAAAATAGTAGCTTCTGATACCAAATTGTGACCACTCGGTAAAATCTGGGTCCTGGGGACGAGGCTATTAGTGATCGGACCATGACCTTTACTGTTTATACTCGATTACAGATTTTTTGTCCCTGCCCTTAAGCAGTAAGAACATAGGGATCACTTGTCCACTGTTTTGTGTTGTTGATATCTGTTGTGTGCTATCTGTTGTTGATGTATGTTGTCTGTTGTTGTTGATGATGTCTGTTGTTGATGTGAAAAAGGGTTTAGCATTGCCTGTATTATCTGCATACTTTGATGGATTTTAAACCAAGCTTGGTCATAGATGCAACATTGGATCTTGCTTGTTTATTGAGGTCAAAGGTAATGTTCCAAGGTCAAAGGTCCCATACCCAAGGTCAAGTCAAATACCACGGTCAAAGGTCATGTTAGGGGGTCATACATGTAAGAATGGCTAAAAATGTAAAATAATTGACCTCAATAAAGTTGAGTTCAGTTGGACCAAACTTGAGTTATAATTGCAATATTGATCCCTATTTTTGATGAGGTCAAAGGTCATATGAGGGCTATCATTCACAAACCACCGCGCGGCAAAGGCGACACCTGCAGTCCGGCGGACCGATATTTTTAAAATTTCAAAAATCATTCAGTCCGATTCCGTGATTTTTTCCTGTGATTTTTTTGCTTTAAGCATCGCCGTTTTTTCCGACAGCCATAAGCTGCCAAAATAGTAGCAGATATTTAGGTAAACCCTACACGGCGAAATAGTACGTTAGGAACAACATACACACTCTGTGTTTGATTGTTTCAGTTTCGATTTTTTTCACCGTTTGTCCATCAGTTTGGAACAATTTTAACTTAAGTTTGAACCTCTTTGATATTAATTCAATTGGGATAGAAAATCGGTAAAAAATGAGAATATTGCCATACCGATCAGACACCGATAAGGTCATAATCGGCCCGATTTCAAAAATACCGATCATATCGGTTATTCTCTAATCCATATAGTGTCTCTTCCATTTGAAATCCCCAGGAAGATTTGCCCAAATCTTCCTCCAGTCTTTGCTTGTTTGTTATGATTGGAATTTAATTGTTAATGAAAATTAATATTTATATTGAATGAGGTATATGTATGTGAAAATGATAATAACAATATAATAAACCAACAGGATGGGGAAAAAAAAAGATTTGCCTAATTTTTTTAGGGTGGTGCAAATTCAATAGCCCGTTAATACTTGTGCAGAGATGCCACTTTTCAGGAAAAATCCAGGTGGGGTAGGACATGCCAACCTAACAGCAACAGAGTGACATCAACATCCGGCGTAACCCGAGTGCTAGTCTTATTCAAAGACTTAACGGTAGGAGGGCACTCTTACGCATATCGAACGGTCACACACAGACTTGACTAAAGGCTAGGCCTGGTCACGAATATTTAAATCTAAATGACCGGTATTTTGCAGCGAGGTGAATCCATTGACCTCGACGGATTTTGACGTCAATATTTTTTTCTTGAATTATCATGATATTACTAAGATCTTTTGAACGAAGGTTTAAGAGCTGATTTTTGTTAATGTCACTGAGACAGAGACTGCCATAGTAAATGCATGTAGCAGTTTCCAAATTACCGTTTGGAAATCCCCAATGCCCAAACCAAGCAGATCGTGTCCTACCCCCCCTGGAAAAATCCTGAATTCAGGATTTTTACTCTAACAAATTTCTGTGGTTATTTTGCCAATTTCACACACCTTTTCAGTTTTTTTAATACCAGTTTTAGGTTTTTGTGGGCCGCCAGCTTTAGCTGGAGGACCACTTAGCAATCCGTTGTGCGTGTGTATGTGTGGATGTGTGTATGTGTGTGTTTGTATGGATGTGTGTGTCAAAAATTGTTAAGTTTTTTTTTAAAATTGACCTCAATTGAAAAGTTTAACTTCAATTGGAACCAAACTTCTGTCATAGGTGCACAATGGGATGCCTCATATGTTGACGAGGTCAAAGGTCATGTTGAAACGTCAAAGGTCATGTGAGGTCAAGTTGAAAAATGGGATAACAGGTAAAATTCGACCTAAATTGAAAACTTGAAGTTCAATTGGAACCAAACTTGTGTCAGAGGTGCACCATGCGATCCTCATATGTGATGAGGTCAAAGTCATGTGCCGGGTCAAAGGTCATGGGGCGGCCCACAGGCTTATATTATTTGAAATATAGCGAGCGCGGAAAGCCGCGAACCCACGCAATTTCTAAGTTTGATTGAGACCTGTGTGGTTTGCGGCATAAGCAACGTTTTTTTTTGTTTGTTTTTTAGGACTATTTGACAGAAGGTACACTCTGTGCAGGCAGATGATCCTATTAATTTTATGCAGCTACTGGCTAAAGCTGATAGTGGAAGCACTGAGGTAAGTATACCACTCCAACTCTTAGAGTTTGTTCATTCCTGTAAGCCATTGGTAATGGCTTTAGATGTTAGGATTAGTTGAGCTGTGCAAGCTGATCTGGGGCGGCGTGTATCCATGATACGGATGCTCCTAACATGGCCCCCTTTGAGGCTGGGGTGGATTGGGAACAGTCAAGGATATCCACCCTACTCTTATTCAAAACTGGCTGCAATGTACATGTACAGTTGTGACTCTCTGTACATGGGACTGATGGCTTAACGTCCCCTCTGAAGGACAGGGTGCTTTCATGATTCATTTGCCCAATTCCAAATGAACCATGGTGGAGAGTGGTATTCTGATTTTAATCAATAGCTGGTATACAGATCAAATCCAGAGTGAAGTACCCAAATAAATCCCAGCAAGTGTGAAACTATTTAGAGCTAAACTTTTGCTGTTAATTCAGAGTAAGTTTGTTCCTAACCTTAGGCTCTATAGCTGCCTTCAATACCTTCCACACATTTTAGTGTGCACCGATCTCAATGTGTGTGTATATAAATGTGGATGTGATCTTGATGGTTCCTGAACGGCAGATTTTATTTCAAGTATGCAGTTTCGCTGCATTTTGTTTTACTGCTTTTTGCAGTTAATGATGGTTTGCAAAATAAAAACCTCCAGGTCATATTTTGTTGAGTATTTTAACCGACACTATACTCTGTCCAGTTCAAAGTGCGAAATAACGGCGCGGACATATACATAGTACTTTATAAGCACAAGCATAGTCAAAGCACAAGTGCGCCGCAATTGAAAGGTGGTATATGTGTCCATTGTCACTTTGTATTTCAGACCAGAGAAAGTATATTTAACTCAAGTGTGGCCTCCATTGACCCCTGTAAAAGCTCACTCTTCCCACAATGGGCGCAAAAACTCCAATAAGCAGTTTTGCTGTGATGGGATCATGCCATTCGGTGTTAGCTGCCCCTTTTGAACCTGTTAGCTTTTAAAGTAAATTGCCTAATTGTGTCCAAATTAAAGATCATAGTCCAACTGTTAGTTTTTATTCAAATAACATTACATTAAACCATCTCAAATTAAATAAAAGAATATCTATTAATGGATGTGTATTTCCCCCTTTGTATTGAAATTGTTCTCTTTTAGGATCAACTGACATTAAGTTTAACTCTGGCCACAATGGGGACATCAACTAAGAAAGAGCAGTCTGATATAAGCTCCTCTAAGCTCAGCAAGGTAGGTGGTAAGGTAGTGAGTGAGTGAGAGAAGAGAGGAGAGAGACAGAGAGACAGAGAGAGACAACAGAGAGAGATCAAGGAGAGCGAGAGAGAGTGAGAGAGAGAGAGTGAAAGAGAGAGAGTGTGTGTGTGTGTATGTTCATGTGTGTTTATGGGACATCAACTAAGAAAGAGCAGTCTGATATAAGCTCCTCTAAACTCAGCAAGGTAGGTGGTAAGGTAGTGAGTGAGAGAGAGTGTGTGTATGTATGTGCGTGTGTATATTATGTATGTGCGCAGATAAATACACATTATAACACCTGAAAGGAAGCCTTTGTTGGTAGTGTAATGTGTGGGTTTGTATGCGTTTAAATAACATGGTGCAAAAGGGTGGTCCAGATTCTAGTTTGAATGTACCCTAAATGTTTTTGGGTCAGTGGCAGTGATGGGTGTGTGAGTACACATGCACATACAGATTAACTGATTGGGTTAAAGGGCATTTCATGATCCCACAACCTCCCCCCCACCCCGGTACTTACCTAAAAAAAGTTGAAGATTTTTCATATCATCGGGAAACCGTAGCCTTTGTAATCAATGTGACCTAATTACGTCGCAAATCTGGTCGAATCTGCAAGAAATTCAAATTTTGTATCTCTGTCGCAAATGACGGAAATGACAACACAGTGCCTATGGGACGGGGGAAACACAAAGATGCTACATAACCCAAAACCGCAAAAGATCGGATCAACTCCAACTTTGTGAATAAGATTTCTCAAGGGATATCTAGTGAACAATGATAAAACAGAAGGTGATGAAATCACAAAATGCACTTTTAAAAACATGAAAAAACGTTTGAAAAACATCTGAATTTTGGAAATCGAAATTGTTTGAACCCTGGTAGACTAGACTGCTATTTACTTTATTATGAATTTAATTAATATCTCCTTTAAATATAGGTGGAGGTATAGATAATTCAATGCTTAAAGGTCACAGCAAAGCCCAACATGTTTTATGTTAAAAAGCTAAAAATATAAAGGAGACCAGATAATGCAAGTTGTTTATAGTTTTTCACTATTCATAAGAAGTTTCAGGCATAAAAAACACATCAAACAAAAAAGCACCCAAAAACAAGTTGGGAAAAATCAAAATGTTGGCAACTCGGACGTGATGCGTGTGGAGTATCACCCATTTAGTAGTAGTGTTGCCAGTCGTAATTGAAATTGTACAGTCTGGCAGCATTTGAAATTATAATTTCTAAATCATTGCATTTTGTTACAAATTTAATGTGTATTTTTGATGGTTGAGTTTTATTGGTTAAAATGCAGTAAAAGAAAGTTCACAACGAAAAGGAATGTCCGCAAGAAGCCTATTAATACATTAATTGCAGGCCTAACTGTTTAGGAAAAATGTACACAAGGTGGTGTTGCTAAAAATTTCTGACTACCACTGTATGAAACTGGGTACGGAAGACATTTGAAGTACAGATAAAAAGGTAGCTATGAATATATCATAGACCATAATGTATTAATTTTAAAAAAGAGGGATACAATTCATATAGCATGTATAATTCGCAATATTAAACGGGACCAATATGATTTAGTGCCAAAACATCGCTAGTGTGTGGATCTAGATGGACATATGACCGCGAGAAATGCCGGGAGAGATGGAACTTGTGGCCGAGATTTGAGGGATAGATGAATGTCACAACGCCGACCCGGCACTGGTACTAAAACTACATTTTAATATAGCTTCAGAAACAACAGTAAAACAAAATGAAAGTTGTACATAATTAAGCAGGTTTGCTGGTGAAATCAATCGAGAGATGTGCATTTTCTGGTTTGTGTATCAGAACTTTGGACGATATTTGTGCGTGACACGGTCACACCAATGCTATGTCCTGATCGCGATGTTAGCGAAAAGGAGACTGCCCTGAGCCGGGGCCCTGATATAATGGTCACGTTCCCGTTATTTCGAGCTTTAAACCGGCTTTAGAATATACTTTTTTTCAAGTTTAAACTATTACTGTCAAAGTATATACTTGCGGTCCGGTATGCGGTAGCTCCCAGTCTTTCGAACACTGTGGTAGACAGTTGTATAGCACGCGGGATAGATAGCACGCTGTATTATGTATACCAACGCCCAGCGATCGACCGTGCCCAAGCCCCCGGGATACACGCTTAGATGCTTCAAGCTTCGCCTGTACTTCACTGGGTGATACGTAGCAGAAAAGTGGTAGGCCAAGATCCAAATTGTCGAAGTTGTAGAACTGATTTTATAATGAGATCACATAATTTATCAGCCAATAATTGCCAAATGTACTAGTACCTGATTCATTTTGTGGTCAGTTGTATATATATTAGGTTGATTTTAGGCAAAAGCTCGAAGAGATTGGGAAGACTGATGCATGAAGTTCGTTGCACCTTTCGTGTCTTATCGCTGTCAAATTCTCAAAGAACTCACGACCGCCGACGATGTCTTAACTTCCTTTGTGGCTTGTGCAATATTTTATTTGAGTGTGTACATTTTCTTCATTGAGTGGTGGAAATTTGATTTAATTTAAATCATAATATGTTGTAAAATGAGAAGAAACTTGGCAGGTTTTGCATGCCTTTGCCCGGTGCCAATGCATTGTTTACGTACACATCCGGGTCTTTTTTTCGAGCTGATACCTCTATGATGTCATTATCAATGCGCCCAATTTCTATTCGTTCGTAACTTCAGTAAAAAGATAGGCCAAAGTACCAACTTTAACTTATAAAAAGTAAGTGTTTGAGGATTAATTTGCTGCGAGTTTTAACTTTTTAGAGTTGGTCATGAAGAAATGAAATAAATATAAAATCCATATAGTACATTGGCTTTGCATGTGAGCTTTAAACAGTACTTGACTACATGTACGTGAAGTGCAGTGGATAGAATGATCAACTTATGATGCAAAAGTTGGGTTTAAGTCCTGTAGCCAAAGTGGCGTACACTTGAGCATGGCACCTTACCTTACTTGCCTCACACTACAGGGGGAAATTACAGAGCTGTTAAAGAAATCACAATCTAAGTCTGATAGGTAACACTTAAAGGGGCAGCACTTAGTGAACAGGAGGGAGATTTTTTTGAGGATACAATTTTCTCCAAAATTGCACTGGATCGGGTAGACCACCTACCGAGAATGTGTACTGGACAAACCAAATACAAAAGAAAAACCGCAAACCTTGTTTTGAATTGCCTGCTATAATAATCGTCCTATTGAAAACCATGCTTAGAATTTCTGTGTGCACGGAACAAAAAACTACTAAATCATCTTCTTACATAGGACGGTTATCGGGCTGATTCACTTATTCACAGGTGTGATCTAACTTGGTAAGCATTCCAAATGTGCCAAAAACCCAGGTTCCGAAAAAAAATTGAGGGCGCTTATTTCTTAAAATGTCCTCCTGTCTCTTTAAAGTGCAACGAGGAGATTTCAAATAACAGGTGTCCTGAAAAAATGTGAAAATTATGATTTCGGCACTGGTGTAAAAGCTTTATATCAAAAACATCTACATCTGTAAGGATTAAGCTGAGAAGTGTTTCTTGGTACACAAATTGTGAATTTTTTATTTTTGTATAGGGCAATTTACGGAAATTCAGCCTAGGTTTTCTATGGAAATATAGCATATAGAACTCATCTGTGGTTTCACTTTAAGACAAAATGTACCAAAGTCACAAGGTCAAGAAAATCATTTGAGTGTCTAATATATAGAACAGTACATATGACACCTTACTATGGAGTCTCAAAATCTCGCGTTGCACCTTAAAGGCCACAACGGATGATTTGCAAAATCAGATAATAAAAAAAAATCAAAAATCAGATCTTTTACCTGTATGTAACAAGTATAGTTATTCTAACATACCCTCAAATGGAAGACTGAAAGCAGCCTAATAAAAGACAACATCAGATATTTGGTCCATTACTGTCCGAACGGACAATTAATAACAACATGTAACTGGAGATTCATATCTTTGAAAAAAATGCCGTTCATCCTCGTCCTTTGAAAAAAAAATTTGCATATGTGCAAATTCTACAGACGGCTTCACTTATAGGAAAACCATTACAATTTAGGAATGTTTATTCTTTTGGTGGATCACTGTTAGTGAATTTAACTGGCGACACCTAATTGAACTGAAATACATGGAGTTTCATATAACAGTAAACAGAGAGTAACGTTTCAGAAATTTCTGGATTTCCAAATTTTGGCCATAAATAGAAAAAAATCTGAATGTAAATTTTTTTTTCAAAGGGGGAACCCCGGGTCCGGTTTACGCTTTAGCCGGGAGAGATTTTTCAAAGTTGTTATGATATAAAGATAAAAACTGCATCAAAAAACAACGTTTAAATACTACTTATTTGGAGAGAAGGGGTTCTTACCTAAAAATGTTGTGAGAAAATACGTCCCCAGAGCTTCACCGGATGCTTCGCTAAATGTGACCACGTCGGTTCAAAATTTTGATTTCAGGGAAATGGAGACTACTCCTGTTACATCTTGAGTGAAAATATCCAAACAATTTTTATCTCTAATTAGGTTACCGCTAACTGGTTTCTCTGAACCGTGTATGCCGAGGGCCTTCCATTAACCATCAAACCAATAATACGACATAGTGCTGGATGTGATCATAGTCACCAAAAATCTGGACACGCTTGCAGAATCTGCTCACTGGAAGATTAGCAACGTTAGGTAAAGATCGTATACTGGTAATGTAAAACTACTAATTCTGCCAACATATAACCCTACCACAACTAAATCTCACAAAATCTCACAGACTGAGTGAGAAAAATGACCAAGTCCAGAAGTAGCGATGACTCATCAAACCAAGCTCCTATGGGCAAGAATCGTTTTTTAGCGTCGCGGGGGATATCCCGGGTCATTGGGACTGGGGCCGAAGGTCCTCTGGGTTTGAATCCCATCCAAATTTGCGACTCTTTTTTGTTCCCCTCTCCCTCACTCATCAGTAACTCCTGGAGATAGGCAGAAGAGAAACCGATGGGGGTTAGGGTTATTTCTTTTTTCATATAATAACCCTAACATTAATCCATTCCAAATGATGCTCAGTGCAATGGGCGAATCAGTGTAAGGCTACCGTTATTTCGTAGCAAAGTTCAAGGCAACAATCATTCTAAAGCTTTGATGGACAAAACTTCCGAGAAAAGAAGTGACCATTCCAGCATTAATGTTTTAAATAATCAAAAATTTACCAAAATAGATTCCCTGGGAGGAGGTTTTGAATGAGATTTGTTCCAGGCATACACACAGGGTTTGCACAGCAGCCTCATTCCCATCCCAATACACATTGACATGCCTTGGTGGATTGTAAGCCAAGTAGCAACGGTAGCTACATGCAAAGATATTTTATACCTTGCTAAATGCGCTATTTGCTCGAATTCTCCAAGGGCTGCTTCAGTAGCATACATTGGAAAGTGGCCTGATTAGGCCACAAACAAAAAACAAGTTTCTTTCCAGTTTGTACCACACGCATTTGATGGTTGGCAGCATTTTTTACCTGATTTGGTTTTTATTTCAGTTACTTTGAGAAATTTGCATTTTTCTAGACAAAAATGCCTAGGAGACAGAAATTCTTACTTAAAAAATATGTAAGGGATCCTTAAATCGTATTTAGTTTTATAACTAATAATTAAAAGTAAATTGATTTGTTTTGTAATGTTCTGGACTGGCGATTTGTCCGGTTGAGCATTTCTTGGGGAAACTCCTTGTGAAAAAAATTTAAAAAATAATTTTGCATTTAGTTTTTGGAACCTCATGGAAACAAAATGATTCTTTTGGCTTAAATGACTCACAGAGCAGGGATTTTTTTTTCCCCACTGGCTGTTTGAAATCATGTACCAGCTTCAACTGCATATTAATTATGGTGTTTCAGGTGATTTGAAGTTGGGGAGAAGCATCACCCATGACCCTTGCTCCCTCATGACTTTCTGTACATCAAAGCAAAATGGTGTGAAAGTAGCGTCAACCGAGAATGGAATCATCTTTGGAAACATAGGTAAGAGAAAGTTGTTAACTACTAGTTTGTGCTTCCATATTAGTCTGTCATTGAAGTACCTCAAGTTGACTTTTATGCCCATGATATATACTAAGCAATCGCAAGGACCGTAGCATTTTCTTATCGAATCACTCGTTGCTAATTGGAAAGAAAGTTGCTGCTGATATCTAATAGATAATTCGTTTAGCATGGCCAAGCTGATTTTTTTTTTGTTTGTTTTCTGCCAGTTGACTTCAACTCAAGTGCACCCAAGCAACCAGCGGATCTTCCACGCTGGAAGCGGTGATAAAATGTTACAAGCATTTTATCATTGCAATTTTATAGTCGCCTGGCCTTATGTTGACATGGACTCCCACACTGATACGTGTTGACGTAGCTTCTGGTTCTTCCACAAAAAAAAAGTAAGTCTTAACAAACACCTCAGAAAACAGCCTTTGTGTATGTAGTACATTCAAGTTAAACATTAAATTTTTAGATGTTGCTAAAATTTTTTTAGAAGGAAAGGAGTTCTGTCAAAATGGGGTTTAGTAGTATTGAGAGAATAATATTGGTTTCTATATACATGATTTCAGTTATTCTTTAAGAATTGTTTGTTGTGGAAAGGTTTCAACAAAGTTAGGAGTGGTTATCACAAATCAACAATCTGCATCCTAGCATCCGCACTCGAGTGCAGGATAAAAATAGGTGGACACATGGATGCAATGTTTGGTATGCGACGAACCTCTCTGTAAACTTGTTTGAATCCCTAAGTCAACAGTACCATGACCTTTTGTGTAAAGTGTGTGAACTAAACAGAAAACTGTACATGTGATATTTTTGTGGGACACCAGCATAGCTGGCTTTTTCAGGACACTTACCAATCATTGTGCATGTATGTATTGAGTGTGTATATGGTGTGTGTCACGAAAAGTTTTGGAAATGGACCTCAATTGAAATTTGAAGTTTGAAGTTCATTGGAAACCAAAATGGAGTCATAGGTGCAACATGGGATCCCTCATTTGTTGTTGAGGTCAAAGGTCATGTGAGGTCAAGTTGTAAGGTAGGCCTGAGCGGCCCCCAGTTATATTATGGGAATATGAGCGAGCCGAGAACACAGAATGCTAGTTTAGAAATTACTCGTGCTTGGGCCCCAAGCACTGGATGAAGAGCCCAAGGTGGTTAACACTTATAACCACACCGCTATCTTTTTTGTTTCCTATCACTTTTGCTTTTTCTCTATTTACAGTTTACGATTTGTGTTGGTGCAGCCAATGATCGCAGTGTTGTACGTGGTACTAATGACATCCACCTGACTTATGGATACATCATCCCTGCTAGGCTGTACTGACGCAGAGTTTAGGTCTATGTGGCTGAATTTGAATGAGGAAAAATAAGGGTAAACAAATTCTAAGGTGATATTATCTGCACAGCTATCAGAGGTTATGACCAGTACTATGTTTGACCGGACAAGTTTTTTCAGTGGCATACAGGCGTCAATCACGAGGGAAACAAAATTCCCAAGTCATCCTGACAAAATGGGGGCAAAATCCAGGAAAACATTGTAGTACTCACTCGATATTTCGCGATCTATCAGGAGTTCCTTATTCACTGTATGAATGAAGAAAATATGTAAGTCATCCTGGTAATATGTTCCAATAAGTCTGAATTGAAAAAAGCCCGCGGAGCGTGGAGAGAGGAATGTGGAAGAAATGCCCAAAATTCACGTTAATTTTGCCGAAATGGGGCGAAATGGTTCAAAATTCCCCAAAGATGAGGAAAATGTATATTTTGGTCCATATCGTCCCGCGCTTTTGAGAAGAGGGGACAAAACTTGCCCCCTTGCCTCTTGGTTGGTACGCACTAGTTGTTTGATTCCACAGCTAATTTGTATGTTTGTGGGGGGGGGGGGAGTGCATATCACAATGGTTGGGAAATGGGAATGTGTGTTTCTGTCTCCTAAATTCAGTGGAATGTGCCATTTTAGAGAACACAGACCGTTGTCCACATTCTGGATGGTTCTGTTCATATTGAGAATCGGGTTTGATACGATAAAGAAGAAGGACATTCTTGTTTATGGATTAGCTCTCTCTCTCTCTCTACCTATCTTCTACCTATACCCTCTCTCTACCTCAAATCCTCATCTCTCCTTTTCTCTCTCCTGAGTCGTCTCCTCTTCTCCTTTCCTCCCCTCTCACTCTCCCTCTATATCACTCTTAAAATATACCAATATTGTTCTGATGTGGTGTATGACATTGATTTGCAGGTGACAGTGAACACTAACATCAATGATCTTCATGGCTACTTGAAAGCACATCCATACAAGCCACCCACATGAGAGTCTCACACCAGAAAAAGGTAGAGATGGAAGGTAAAACATTACATAGAGGTTATGGGCAGAGTTTAAGTGGAGTCACAAAGGATGTGGCTCACATTTGTAGACAGTGAAATAAAAAAGCACATTTATTCCCTTTTTGTGTCACCTGCCTTCAGGCCGCAGATTACACATGGAGATCACTTTGTCCACTGTTGTCTGTTGATGTATGTTGTTGTGTGTAGTTGTCGTGAAAAGGGTTAACATTGCCTTCTAATATCCGCAAATTTGATGGATTTTAAACCAACTTGAGTCAATGTGCAACTGGGATCCCTCATTATTTATACCTTAATCCAAAAAGAATGAAGGATGAAGAATAGAATAAGTCACAAAATCCCTTTCAGACAATCTATTGATTATTTCATGCGGCAATTACACGACGATTAACCCTACTTCTTGATCTTTAAAAAACAAGTCCTCAAGTGAGATTTTTGTGGGGTGTCAAAATATGGCAGTCATTTTGGCCATAGAAACCAGTAGTGGTAATAAAAAAAAAAAAAACGGGGTACATTTTGTAGTCCTCTAACCGAAATGTTGTGGCAACACTTCATTCCCAAGTTGGAGGGCAGAGACCAACTGCAGCTTTTAACAATGGCAGAGAAATAAGTTGGAGCCTGTGCATTAGATCTGGAGTTACGTTAATTTCCTATCAATTGCTCTGGTTGGTGTATTTCGTTCGTTTAACGTTTAAAGGTCAAACAAGTTAACGACTGCAGAATTTGCCGCTGTCACGCAAAGGCAATTCTTGCACCATAAATCGTTCTTAATCGGGGGTTACCGGTTTTGCATGCGATCATAAATATCATCTTGAACCAATTAAAAAAAAGTTGCTTTGTGCTTACCTATGTTATGTTTAATCCAAAACATAAAGCTAGTTTGACTATCCAAAATCCCAAACGACGAATCATGTGGTAACTGCCATTTTACCTTTTTTGTAGCATCCCTCTGTAATTGAAGCACGCGTAACTGGGCTTTGTGTTATGCTACATACATTAACTTGGTAACGGGGGATTTCCCTGTTCCGTAAACGTCGAAAACCATTTCTAGAAGAAACACTGGAACTGTTAACTTTACTTATTCAAGGAAGACAGGTAATTTTGGTTGTGTGATGAAAATTTGCCTTCAGCAATTCAAAATACGGGAAAAAAAAGTTTGTAGTAGGGTTTGCTGACGTGTAAACGTGTAGTGAATTGTCTACACGTTTTTGTAGTGACACTTCGTTCGTGTACACGGTTTATTTAAACGTTTACACTCCAGCACTTACTGTTGCCATCATCATCATGGTTGTCTTGAAAAAGAACTTGGAGAATTGCTCTTACGAGGCTTGATCCCAAACTCTTCTTTCTTTAATTCAGGCGACATTCCACTTTTGTTTGGTGAGTGTGGGTTCATGGGCGCCAACGGTATGCCCGGTCTATTTGGTGAGGATGCCCTGGCTAACGTAAGCATTGAAAAGCCTGCCAGCGTGCACCAGAAGCGCCCGTTACGGCAAATTAGTATCAGAGCTAAGAGCCAGGTTAGTGAAACATCTTACAACTTGTGATAAGCTTACAGAGATGTAACTTTTCCGGATATTTCTGTATTTCCGGATTTTTGGCCATAAATAAAAAAAATTCAGGAAATGTAAAATAAAAAAAAAATACATTTTTTTTCAATTTCTGAGATCAAAGTGTTCTTGTCAAAGGTAAAACTACATGAAAAAACAAAAATAATTAAAGTACCAATTTTAGATTTAGATTTTAAATTTAGAGAAGAGGTCTTGTACCCTAAAATCACGTAAGAAAATACTTCCCCGAGCTTCACCGGATGCTATGCTTAAATTTGGCCTTCTCGTCGGTTCAAATTTTGGATTTTCAGGAAATGGGACTACTCCTCTGTTACATCTTTGAGCTTAAAATACACAAATGTTTGTATTAGTTATTATCATTTAGTAGACATGAATACTTGAATCTCATTGGTTAACAGGCTAATTAATATATTTCCGTATTGCGTGGTAGGAATATGCTAACCACGTAATATATTCCAGTATTACGTGATGATTGTACCAAGTATTAGACCCCTGCTTTACATACATTACAATCTATGTGTGTAATGATCTTGTGCATCTGTGGAAGAGATTGCTTTGCCAGCCCCCTCTGAGAAGCACAATCCAAAATGGCCTTTTTTGCAACACACTGCTGTGCAGCTGTGTGTGATGCTGCAATGCAAAACACATTGATACAGTAATTTATTCTTATGTTCTTCATGTATAAATAAATTTTGAAATTCTCCTGTGTTTTAGAGAAATGGTGACTCAAAGAGCCTAGAGGTGAGTTAAAGTTTTCCCCAGTCTACAGTGCAGTGGTTGCACATACTCTGCAGAATTCAACTACTCATGTTTATACTGTGCACTGCCTAGTCTGGACTACACTGAATCACATTGGACATGGCAGCCTGGTCTTGGAATGTTGTTGTTAATTTGTACTTTGTAGGCCTCATTAGATACTAGAGATAGGCCTAGACTAGGCCAGGGGCCCATGGTCTAGCTAGGCCTACTGAACTTTTTTAATTTGTGCTTGGCAATGGCCATGCCCATGGCATGACATTCAAACTCTGTCTCTGGCTCCGGGCTCTGGCTATGCTATGGTGCTTTTCCAGATTTAAATCTGAGTTTAGGCTTACCACTTCATGACTTCAATGTTCATGTCTACTAAATGATAAATTTGTTATCCCCTGTTTGTTCTACGCAATACCTATGGTTGGGTGCCGTATCACATGAGGCCGTACCAATATAACCTTGGAATACAAGTGTAATGGAATGAGCCATTGAGACAAGACTGAATACCTCATGTTACACCTTTTAAAGACATGCTCATTGTTTTTTTAAGAAATGTGATTTTATTTAAATACGAACAGTTTGTCCCCACAAACTGACCCAATTATGACTGTGACGAGTTAGCAATGTCTTTTGGGGAATTGGCGTAATTGTCAAATAGGAACTCTTATTGGAAGTATTTGTGCTGGTCAAGGTGTCACACCATTGGCAAATTGACTATAGTCGGGGACAGAATAAGAGGACCAATTGCGCGTCTGACATAAGTTGACGGTGCACAACAAATGTCGGCCGTGAAGAATATTCTGTGAACATTTAAAGCTTATTTAAACAGAAAGTTTACTTGCGTGAATTTTTGTGTCCTTGCGTCGAAAACCCGACTCAAATAGGCTATGTTGTGACATTTAAAATCATATTTTGTTCGAACATGCCCGCCCGTATTACACATTCAAACCAATCACAGTCCACGCCGCACCGATTGACAAACCTTGACATACGCGCAATTGGTCGGCCAATTCTGTCCCTGACTAATAAAGGGGTCTGTGATGAATGTGTTAGTATTTCTACCGGCACACAATTGGTAGAAAAAAGCGTGCAGCATGAGCATAATCGGGCCGTTCAAAGATGGTGTTGTCATGGCATGCGATTACCAGTCCTACTTCTAATCAGCCTGTTACGCCTGTACAACATCCTATGGGTTTTCAGGCCTATGCCTCTGCTACTCAATGAATTTTTATCAGGTACAAAATCATCATCATTATTGTGCTTTTTTCTTTCATTTTATAAACAGGGTATGGCACTGAGTCTTGGTGACAAAATCAATATGAGCCAGAAAAAAGATAAGGAACCTGCAGCATCCGATCTTGGCAGCACAGATAGAATCAGATAACTGAGAGGCAAAGCGGATTACCTGACTAGTGAGATGATGAAAGGAGAAATTATATTAAAGGCATTATTATGTAGTAAAAAGTATAAAAAAAAACTAAAGATTAGCTCATTTCATAAAAACTTTCTCTAGTACTAAGCAGTGTCAGAGATGCACTGCTTACAGTTTGTAAGATGATTAAAGGAGAAATTACATTGAAGGCAATATATTAATGTATAAACATTAAGAGTAAATAAAGAGTAGATCATTTCATAAAAAAATTCCTCTTGAACTAAAACAGTATGTATATATAACAGACATTTAAAGAGACATCAGGAGATTTCCAGAAGGAAGCACTCCCAATTTTTCTCGAACCCAGGTTTTTTGCATATTCGGAATGCTTACCAATGTATTAGATCACACCTGAAGTGAATAAGCCGAATACACCGTCTTTATGTAATAAGATGATGATTTAGTAGTTTCTGTCGTGCACGACAGAAAGTCAAAGCATGGTTTCCTATGGGGAACGATTACGATAGCAGGCAAGTTCAAAACAAGGTTTGCGGTTTTCTTTTGCACCTGTTTGTCCAATAAACCTTCGAAACGTTCTCTGTAGGTGGTCTACAACCGATCCAATGAAATTTGAGAGAAATTTGTATCCTAAAAAAATCTCCTCCTGTCACTTTAAGTGTAAACTCACATTATGGCCAACTGATATATAAAATTCTATCAAGCTTTGTTTTGCAGATATTGCAGTTGAAGTGTTTTGGGTGGTGTCTTAAAATCAATAGTAACTTGAAGAATCTTGAAGATAATAGTAACATTGTTGCGATAATTCGGCAGAACCTTAGTGATAATAGTGACAGATACAACACCAGTGTTTTCATGCACTGGAATTGTTCATGGCATTTGGTCACACTAGCAAGTGGCTAGGTTCTTCACATTCAGCTACACACTGTAAAATGACGAGTCTCTCCTTTTGACACACTTTCTTGTTTTTTAGTACTTCACACAATGAAGAATGAACTTTTGCTGTTCCTTTGGTGTGCTTCTTGAATTTGAGTCAGAAAAGGAGACGCAGAACTTAAAAACAAGACTTAATAGTAGGCCAACTCTCCTTAGATCTAAAGCTACAGAGGTCGTAACTGTTCACCCAGACCGTCCCAGTGAGCATCAATAAAAAGTAACAAGTAATCTGGGTAAAATGCTCTTGAAACTCATTCATACATACTACATGTGTTTATTGATTTATCTTTTGGGTGGCAAAACCACTTGAGGTGGGTATAAAGTGTCTCCTTTTGGTCTCCTTTTATGCCTTTACAATTTCCTATTTGGTAGGCACAATAGTTTTTCATTAAGACTACTTAAAGAAAAGACTGTTCAAAATGAAACACTTTAATTTCAAAGTGTCATCTTCTGAGTGAACACAAGTACCTACAGTGTAGAGCATCCATTTCATAATCAAAAATCGAATGTCCAGGGGTAGAATTTCGTCGCTGTGTGCATGAATCATTCTTGATTCCCAAAACATGCCTACCTAAATATGTGATATAGGTGATTGATGTGGCAGCAAAAAAAAAAAAAAATCAAAATTTCGATATGAAGCAGTAAAAAAGCTAATAAAATGCAATAAAGAAAATCTGCACAGCACAACCTTTTGAAAATGGTATTTACTATACTTTGATTACCACCAAATAGGCAGGCCTCATAACAGTGCGAACTGATATGGAATAATGTAGGCGAAAGACAACAAAAGAGACACAGTGTGTATATTATGCGTGGCAGGTGCGATTCTGTGCAAATGTTCAAGTACATTTGGTTTACTTCTACGTGCGGAACGATAACCGAATAATTTCCGCTTATTTTGGTGGTAATCAAAGTATAGTTGTAAGTAAGGTAACAAACAAGCTCTTTGCTCACAAACATTGTGTTTGTTTGCAATTTGTTCATATTCTTGAAAGAAGTGTTTGCTTTGTAAACTCTGACTTTTGAAATTACTTCTGGGTTTATGTATTCATTGTGGGCCGCCAGCTATAGCTGGCAGGACCACTTAGCAATCCGTTGTGCGTGTGTATGTGTGGATGTGTGTGTGGATGTGTGTGTGGATGTGTGTGTCACAAATTGTTAAGTTTTTCTTAAATTCACCTCAATTGAAAAGTTTAACTTCAATTGGAACCAAACTTCTGTCATAGGTGCACAATGGGATCCGTCATATGTTGATGAGGTCAAAGGTCATGTTGAAAGGTCAAAGGTCATGTTGAAAGGTCAAAGGTCATGTGAGGTCAAGTTGAAAAATGGGCTAAAAATGTAAAATTCATCTAAATTGAAAACTTGAAGTTCAATTGGAACCAAACTTCTGTCATAGGTGCACAATGGGATCCGTCATATGTTGATGAGGTCAAAGGTCATGTTGAAAGGTCAAAGGTCATGTTGAAAGGTCAAAGGTCATGTTGAAAGGTCAAAGGTCATGTGAGGTCAAGTTGAAAAATGGGCTAAAAATGTAAAATTCATCTAAATTGAAAACTTGAAGTTCAATTGGAACCAAACTTTTGTCATAGGTGCACCATGCGATCCCTCATATGTTGATGAGATCAAAGGTCACGTGCCAGGGTCAAAGGTCATGGGGCGGCCCACAGCTTATGTTCTTTGAATATAGCGAGCGCGAAAGCCGAGAACCGCGAAATTCTAGTTTGAAATAGTACTTGCCAACTTACTATTTTATGGCTCATATCACTTGTGCATAACTTGGTAAAAAATGCCATGTATTACCATTTTGTTAAAGAGTATAATAATCATTCAGTGATGTTAAATCTTAAACTTTAATTAGTGGAATGGGAACAATGGCCCGTATTCTCAAACGATGTTTAACGCTAATCACTGGTTAAGTCGCAATTTAAACGTCCGCTAAAATAAACGTTGTTAAACTTAGACTTGGTCCGGGGATAGTTTAAGGCGTGTTTAACTTCACACTTTCATCAAATGCCTGATATTTTCAGCTCTATGTGATACTTGTGGTTAGACCAGTTGTCTCCTTTATTTCTCCTATCTTTTCCGAGTCCTTAGTTGATTTCTTTTTGTCCATTTTCCCTTTGCTCCTATTTTTATGCTCGTGTGTATCTGTTTAAGTATTCTAGCAATTACAGGACGGCGACATACAACACTTTTTAATAGGCCCATTTTTTCTCCATCGCTGAACAAATTTTAAAGTTCTTGCATAACGCGACATTCTTGAAATTTACCCGTCGACTTTCTGCAGTAGCATTTACAAAAGGCATTAGCAGACGTAAATATGATTCACTCGCACTTATTATTATAGGCGAAGATAAGTCACAGTTCGGTGGATGATATTGACGGCGTTTAAATATCGTGGTTAGCTAAACAACTTGTTAAAATATTCAACCTGTGGTTTTTTAAACTGTGCGTTTATCTAACCACAGTTTAGGCCTAACCACCATTTATTTTAAACATCGTTTGAGAATACGGCCCAGTATTTTTGTTGTGAAAATTTAACATACAACGCATCTGTTGCCTGTTTGAATGGAACATTCCACATTTGTACCTTGTGAAAAAGTCTTAAAGAGGGACTCCGATGAGAAAAATTAATTGTTTATATCTTGGCAATGAAATGGATTTGAGGGCTCAAATTTCAGGACGTCAATGAGGAAAAATATGGACTTTCATCTGATATAAAAATCGATACTGCTTCCGGGTAAATCAGGGGGTCCCAAAGATGATCGGAACATGCACCTTTAAGAAGGTTCATAGTAGATATGAATGTATTGGACCAAACCAGAAAGACTGAGCATCGGAGGATATTGGGTTGTGAAGAAATAAACATCATTAGTGGGGACGAAATAGATCAATACGACAGTGACGTTGCTTTGTATTTTGCTGGTTCTCAAAGCGGTCGACCGGTAACTTAAAAACAAAACAAAACCCGATATCCTCCGATGCTCAGACTCAATATCTACTTTGAACCTTCTTATTTTTTCTCTCTGGGGTCCCTCTTTAACCAATGTGCTCGTAATAAGCACAGACAATGGCCAACATTTTTCAATTGTTTTAAGGACAGTTTGTAATTGAAAGTATGCACATCACACAGCTGTTTGAAGGTCTCATTTATTATGACAAAACCAGAATAAAACAAAAAATGACAACGGTGACACAGTTTTGACAACTGATTTGGATTATATGTTCCACTAACTACTTCTGTATATATTTCACAAATCAAATGTGATTTTTCTTTAAAATCTAGTTTACATGTCTTTCTATGGAAAATGGGCATATAGAGGGCGCTTGTACATACAATTTTTACCTTTGTAGGCTTATATGGCAAGATTCCCACAATGGATTTTTCTGATTTTTGCAGAGGTAATGGCTCTTGCATGTCTCTACTTACATGTATATCAGTTGTCAAAATTGTGTCGCCACTGCTTAAAGGTCCCAGGAAATGCAAATAGAATAGATGTGGTTTGTGTCAAGTCTACAAGGAGGGACAATGAAGCATTCAATATTTGGGTTGGTGATGACATCATTTGGGGTGCTATTGATTTTTCAGAGAGTAATAGAAAATTCCAGGTGACTGGTGTGAATCTATTCATGACACTGACTGAAAATCAATAGTTTCACTAATGATGTCACTGGTAGTGTATTCTTTTTTCTGGCCCTGTTTATTGGATGGAATGTTCCGTAAAGATTTGGATTAGGTTTATCATCTCATTTCCTGGGACCTATTAAAATGTTCTAAAAAATGAGAATTCGCATGGTGAGTCAAAACGCTGTGATAAGTGACGATGGCGGCATTCTCAAAAGGAGTCTGACTTTAGACCTGGCTTTAAACCAGGGGTAGTCCTAAAAATGGGATCTTTATCTTTTATTAAAAAAACTTCCTATTTCTTTTACATAGCCTAGCGCCGTTTATTCGTTATCAATTCCATGTGACAAAAAACGGAGGTATCGGTCAACGCTTTGCGTTGTGTTCACAGAAATGTGTTTACGTGGTATGCTTAAGTTTGACACACTTTCCGGCATGTTTTGGAATTTTGAATACACAAGAGGGCAACAGTGCACCTCCAAAGCAAAAAAACACGCCAAAACTGCTGTTTTAAATACGTGGGTTTTTGCTTATAAATTTATGAAGAAAGATTTCTGTTGAATTGTCAACATTTGGAAATATTTTTCAGAAAGAGTCATTGTTGAATGGGGTTTCAAACATGTGATGGAGTGTTTATCATAATCAACAACGCTGCATGCTGTGTCCACATATGTTTATCCCGCTCTGGTGGATTTAGCCGCCCTCCGGTGACGACAAAAATACAAAACGGACGGCATGGATGCATCCTTTTGAATTCATGATGAGCCCTCTGTAACATGTTTGCATTCCTTATAGGCGAGAAAATGTCTCACAACCCATCCATGATTTAATATTATTCACCTATTACATCACACTCATGTTGATAATAATAACCGCTATGATCAGTATTTTTTAAATCGGGCCGATGTGACCTTATCGGTAAAATTAATCATTTTTTTACCGATTTTCTATATCGATATTAAATATCAAAGAGGTCCGAACTTGATTTAAAATGTTCGCCAACTTTGCCAACGGTGAAAAATAAATATAAACAATCATTTATTATTTTATGTGCACGAGAGTGTGTATGTTCCTAACGTACTATTTTCGCCGTTTAGTGGTTTACCTAAATCGTCTGCTACTTTCTGGAAGCTTCTGGCTGTTGAGATGGCGATGATAAACTCAAAAAAAATAATAGCTGAACTCGAAATGAACCCATTTTTGAAATTGTATCGGTATAACAGCTATTAGGGTGATGTATGATATAAGTATTTGAAGAGCCCTTTCTGTAGGACTGACCCCCGGTTTAAACATGGTCCTAAAGTTAAATTCGTGTAAAAACAAAAGCACCAGGTTTGACACTGCCTAAGATTACCAGATTTGGGAGAACGATTTTTAACAGCTATCAAAAGGTCTGGAGTTATAAAATATTTAAAAGTATATTTTGCTTACTAAATCCTTTAAGGGCAAACATGCAGTGTCTTAGTGGCTTGCATGCCATGTTGCTACTCTTCTTCCGCTTTGTCAGGTATCTACATACATAAATTTGTATTCCATTTCAGGACTTGTGCAAGTAATCAAGTCTTCTATGATATTTTGGCCGCAAAATTATGCTCCAGGACCAAATGGTCCAAGGGACCATATGGTCTGGAGGCATAATAATCTGGAGATTATTCTACGTCCAATTTTAATACACCTGCTCCAGGACCGAGATGAACAAATAATTGTCCTGGACATTGTTTACCTTAGAATATGCTCTCCACCGCTCAGGAGCATATGCAATCAATCATTGTGTATTCAATATGCTCCATGAGCATATTCAGCATATTCAAATATGCTCATGGACCATATGTTTTTATTTAGGTTTCCCGGACCATATGGCAATAGGGTCCTGGACCATCTTTGACTTAGAATATTGTCCAGATTATTTATTCTCCTGGACCATATGCTCCTGGAGCATAATTTTGGGCCAAAATCTCTAAAGCAGATAAAGCAGCTCTTTCATATATGCTTACTCCATATATTGTACTGCATTCAATAATTCTTAACGGATGATGCATTGCATTGAATGCAGCGTTAATAATTTATCCATTAAGATTTTTTGAGGTAAATTAGTCTTCATTTGTGTGGTTCAGATAATGTCCCATGTGAAGCAAAGTCCTATCTTTAGTAGCTACCATTTGTCAACATTCCCATCATCAATGTGTATTAATTTGTGTGGTTACTTTTTATCCCCCTGGCTTGAAAAGCAGAGGGGGGATATTGTGAGGGTGGCGCATTGTCCGTATGATGCTTGTATGTATGTGGTTGTTCCATTTGGTTAGGTTTTCGTTTTTTTTTCCTCGAGTCTCCTTAGAAAAGTTTAGTCCGATTTAAACCCGCTTGGGGTGAGGTGCTATAGGGTTTCCTTCATATTGATGATGTCAAAGGCCATGGACCAAGGTCACAGTCAACGAGGTCATGTTCCAGTTTGGTTAGTTTTTGTTTTTCTGGGTCGTCTTTGAAAAGTTGAAAGTCTGATTACAACCTGATTTGGTCTGAAGGTGCATACAGGTTCCTTCTGTTGTTGATGTCCAAGGTCACGGATACAAGGTCAAGTTAAACTGTGGCGCACTAACAACCACCATTGTGGTATACTGCCATGCTTGCCCAGGGGGATCGCCAAGTTTCTCTCTTGCTGTAATTGTTTTTCTCTATGGTTTACTTTTTTTTTTCTCTTTGTGAATAGAGGGTGCTTTGTGGGTTCTCTTTTTTTTAGACACCCGTAATATGCAATATCTATCAAGGGTTGTTCAAACTATCACAAATCCACCTTTAAGGGGGAGGGGTCATTTGCAAGAGGGGCTTCCTTTTTACAACGATTCCATCAAATTGCTCCCATATCCGAATCTCCCTACTATACTGATATTGTACTAATTACATTATACCCTTTTTGCACCAGCTATATCATGTGCACAGGAATAAATCGCATGATACATAGCGAAGGGTATAAAAATGCAATTATGCCAATATTACCGAAGGTCCAAGGTGTAGATTCAAAAATGTGTAGGTCATTTTTAGCAATAACTTTGGAAATATTTTTTGCTTCAAAAACATTTGTCATTGTTTTCAATTGCAAGTGTGAATTCATTGTGTTGGACTGTTTTTGTTGTACTTACTCCAGTACAAACACGATTACCAAGCACATTATTTTTTTCTGCAAATAGTCCCCGCAGAAAACAAAGATATGGTGGTTTATATATTCCGTTCAAAACCTGACGCTCAGTGCATGTCCCCGTGGCGTCGCTAGGATTTTGTTGACGAGGGGGGCAACATTTGTGAATGTACCGACACATGATGACCAAAAGACAATTTTTTTTTTTTTCGGCCTCTAACTGCTCGCCGGTTGACACACCCCCAAATTTTTTTACCATCTCATTCAACAATCGGGGGGGCTGGGGGGTGGGGGGAAGAGTAAATATCATCACCAACACAAAAGATATTATAGTAAAGATAAGTATTGATTGACAACTTTAGGCAATTTCTAGTAAACAATTCTATGAAGCTCTCTATATTTCACATCATGCACTACGGCCTCAAAACAAGAGCTTACAGCTTTTAGGCAAATGTACCGACGGACCGTTGTGTATACTCGACAAAACATCGCGGTCGGGGGGGGGGCCACATGCCCCCCTCTGGCTACGCCACTGCATTGTCCCTCTAGAAGCACCCTCTCTCTCCTCCATTGACCTAGCCACCGAGCACTAGCCATCACGAGGCAAGGGCAGGTTCCATAGTAGATCACTGATAGCTGCGCATTGTGCTTCTAGATGGGCTCACTGAGCTAATAAAATCCAATTCCCATATAATGGCACAGTCCAATTGGAAATACCCTCTGGTTTTTAGCAGATTTGATACCAAAATAATACTTGGTCAGTTGCTTTTTCACTTGTGCCCATCCGATGCTACTGGACTGACCCTTGTAAATCAGCATGCCGTACCTAGATAGTGAATTGCTCGTGCTTTGTCCCCCCCCACCCCCCCCAATTCCCACATCGGTAAGTCTTACGATCAAAGCTCCTGCCTAAAGAAAAAATAACAAGGTACTAGTATGCATGAATTCCTCTATTGTATATACTCAGAGGAAAAAATTGCATCGAGTTGCACCATAGACCTGCATGTGATTTTGGTGTTGTCCCTGCCCTAAGGCAGGAAGACACTAGGGATCACTTTGTCCCCTGTTGTTGTCTGTGTGAAAAAGGAGTTAACATTTGCCTATATTATCCCTCAATAGCATCATACATGAATGAGTTAAACCAAACTTGCGTCACAGGTGCAGCATGGCATCTCCCCCTTGTTGAGGTCAAGGTCACATGCAAAGTTCAAGTTGTAGATAGGCTAAATGTAAACTGACCTCAATTGAAAAGTTTGAAGTTTCAATTGGAACCAAACTGATTCATTGGTGCAACATTAGATCCCTCATTTGGTTAGGTGAAAGTTCATGAGGCCATCATATCAAACCACGACGGCAGTCGACACATGCGGTCCGAGGCGGATGTGATTTCTATAGTCACAGGCCAATTCCTGTTACATGCTGCCAAGTAACCAAAACACACTTGCATCCCGTCAAAACGGCGCACCATCTGCTTGCACGAAGGC